>CAJVRN010000219.1:2252500-2317500 GCA_911728415.1 Lagocephalus sceleratus | reverse complement strand
CGGGCCGATCTAGGCGAAGCTGTTCTCGGGGTAGCTGACTTTGATGGCGCCCCAGTAGCAGGCTCGTATCAGGCAGATGAGGCCCAGCAGGTAGGCAAAGGCCCACGACACATAGGTGGCGTTGTAACGACTGGCGAATCCCCGAGTGCCCACCTGAAAAGGCAGAGACGACAGCTTCGTTCACACATTCGCTAACTGGTATCATGTTCAGGTTGAGCAAGCAACATTTATGTGTATTATTAAAGCTATACATCTGTTCATAAACATAGACTCCTGATAAAGTCTAGATTCCAGTGCATGTGTGAATGGAGCTGTCCTGCACTAGAGTGATAAGAGACAAACCCTGCTCCTTTCACACAGGCGCTCCTGTAAACGCACGCGTGTCTGTTTTTGATATTGGTGATATTTGTGTGACGGGTACTTACGGTTAAGCCCACACCGATGAAGATGCAGATCATTCCTATCGTGATGTACGCACAACAGCGCCTCCGCGGAAGTGCGCTGCCAACAGAAGATCTGCCGAACGTAAGACGGAAAGAAGGTGAGCGAAGGTGTTCAGGCTGGATGGTTGGACTGTTTCTTCTTTGCATGTTTAAGATAACAGCCGAAAGCCTAAATGGTTACAATTGCAGCTTAAGCACGGTATCGGACGCACAAAATGGTTTCCATGACGACGCTCGTCCGTCGTGCCCTTCCGTCTCGGTGATCTCATTCCTCAAACACTCCGGAGAATCAAAATCCCCCTCTTCCTCTTTCAGGGTTGCACATAAATGCACCGGAGGCCGATCACATGCTCACTAATAACAATTTCAGCCTCCGGCGAGCACACAGACTCTCTCACACACACACACACACACACACGTCAGCGGCCCTGAAACACCCCCACACACACACACACCCCCACCACCCCCGCTCTCACATGCGCTTCATGTGACGGGATTCAGACATTCACTGGAATCCAGATGGCTTAGAAGGGGGCCCGATCACCAGAGTTCTAACCTCTGGCTCCATAAACAATCCCCTCCAGCTCTTACGTTTTCAGCTTAAATCAGTCAGCTGCTCACATTCGGAGCGCCTGACCATCGTGTCCATTCCAGCAGCCTCAATCCGAGGAGCTGCCCTTTGCGTCAAGAAATCAGGGGATGTGACCGGACTTTCGCCACAACGGGAAATGAAAACCTTCAGCGGAGCTAAAGGAGTCAGTTCCTCCTCAGCTCGAACGCAACTCCAGCCCAGAACGCCTGGTCATTGAGGGAGGCTTTGACCCTCCTCCGCCGTGGTTTTGCTGAAGGAAGCGCGTCAGCTGACGTCTCTGGGGCTTTCTGGTTGCATCCATTGGGATTTCTTCGGGAGTGCGTACGTTGTCAAGTAACATTCAAAAGTTTGTGGTGTTCTAAAAACTCCTGGGGCGCTTTCATTTCATTTGACCTGAAGTTTTACTCCCCTTTGACCCAGATTAACAGGTATACGCGTATGAGAGAAGAAGGAAATCTAACTGTGTCCATCTGATCTAATCAGACAACACATATCAGAATATTCTAGAACAAGCAGATAAGGTGGATTATGGTCATGTAAACGGCCTCAGTGTCCAAAATCTTAAAATCTATTAACCATTAAGTGAATAAAGTGCTTGTCTGATAAAGATAAACTGGAATCCCACCTAAATTAAGCATCATAAACACTGTTTATCTTCCCTTTCGGATGTGATATTATCAGCAGGACCCTCCTGGCATGTACCAAGGCCGGGCTCTAATTCCTGTCACATGTCATAATTACACACACGTCCCGGCTCCTCTCAAGAAGTGTAAAGTCCAGACCTCCAGCCCCGCGTCTGACTGCTCTCGATTGTCAGCAAAGCGAAAGTGTGATGTGTCGGATACGAGAACACAAAAATACAGCGGGCTGAAACCAGATCTCCTGAAGAGCCGGGGGGAAGAGGAACCTTTCGGTCCGAGCTGCGTCTCGGGCGGAGGCTGGGCGCACTCACATTTTTTTGCAGTGGGGACACTTGGCGAGCGTGTTGAAGCGGAGCTCCATCCACTGCAGCGGGGGGGGAGAAGAAAGGAGGGCTGTTAAACAGGCTGCTGCAGCGATGCACGCCACGATCCACAACTTCAGAGCAATCAGCACCAAACCCACTAGTAATGATTTAATCATAGATTCAAATCCGAGGATGCACCAATATCACTTATTGTTGTGTCGTTAATCATATTGAAAGATGACATATTGTGCTTCTTTTCTGGAAGGTAAGATGGTTCTTTGACGTCTAAATGAAATGTTGGTGGCATGAGCAGTGGGACTGTGAGCACGCCAGTGTCCCTGCTCACTTTGACTGCCTGTCCTTCTGAATCATAATGAGCTTGTCAGCTCCGCCCACAGACGAGCGTTGCCCCTCCCACCGATGCCTTTGCCCCACCCATCTCCTCTGAGGAGAAGGCGTGAGGGCGGATCCTCGCCCAGGTAGCCGTGGTTGTACCCAGCGCGAGGGCGGGATTAATCAAACCGCGTCGCCTAACACATGATAAAATTTGCTTCAGTCAGTTTAATTAACATCGAATTTGTTGCCAAAGCTGGATACGTGTGAGGTGGAGAGGCGCTCCAGATGTGCAAACACATGGACTGAAGGGCTGAAAGAGGGAGTTTTGATGATCTGTCCCCTTTAAACTGAGATGAACATTCTCACGCCTGTCACTGGTTGAGGCCAGAGTCGGTGGTGGCTCGTCGCTGTGCTAAGCTAAACCAATATTGGTGCATCCCATCGCTCAATCTGTCTGTTCAGTGTTTCATCTGCTCAAGAAAGCATCTAAACTGATTCTTAAATTCCATTAGTGGTTCTGATGTTAATGAAGCGCTGTTAAAAAATGCTTGTCCCACCAGGCCTTCGTTTAAGGTCACACATTAACGAGGCATCTGACATCCGGCTCCAGAAGGGGAAAATGTGAGTAAATCGATGCGCGCTGGAGCTCAAACGTCGCTTTAACCGCAGCCTTCTGAAGCCCTGCGCGCCCGGGGCAAATCAGGTCGCAGGCGGAGGCGGACTATGTTAGGCTGTTGTTAATGCTGCCGCTACGACCCGCTGGATCAACCTGTTGCTGCGCTGGGGGGGAGCCGTCGGCGGGGAGGCTCGACAGCGGCTGCGATGACCCGGCGTCCTCGCTGCCCTACAGACGCCGCAAGCCACAACGCGCACACGTTACAGAGGGTGCAGACTGGTGAGGGCACACTCCTGCTCCACTCACTCCTGGCGTGACACCAGGGTCAGGAGTAGAAGATGCTCAGAGCCCCAAACGGGTTGAGGACGGAAATGAGGTCCTAGTTTCATAAACCCCCCGTTAACACAGTACAACACTAAACATCAGATGCCCAGCTGATCTAGTCCCAGCCCTAGTCCCAGTCTTATTCCTTGTCCTCATCCCAGTCCCAGTCTCACCCCTAGTCTCAGTCCCAGTTATACTCCCAGTCTCAGTCCTCATCCCATTCTTATTCCTATTCCCAGTCCTTTTCCTTTTCCCAGTCCAAGTCTTAGTCCCAGTCTCAATCCTAGCCCTAGTCCTAGTCTTAGCCTCTGTCTGTTCTAGTCCTAGTCTTAGTCCTAGTCCCAGTCCTAGCCTCTGTCTCAGTTCCAGTCCTAGTCCCAGTCTCAGTCCTAGTCCCAGTCTCAGCCCTAGTCCCAGTCCTACTCCCAGCCTCAGTCCTAGTCCCAGTCCTACTCCCAGCCTCAGTCCTAGTCTTAGTCTCAGTTCCAGTCCTAGTTGTAGTCCCAGTCTCAGTCTTAGTCCCAGTCCTAGTCTCACTTCCAGTCCTAGTCCCAGTCTTAGTCCTAGCCCTCATCCTAGTCACAGTCTCAGCTCAGCTCCCACTTATACCCTAGTCCTAGTCCCAGTCTTAGTCCTAGTCCCAGTCTCAATTCCAGTTATAGTCCCAGTCTCAATCCTAGTCCTAGTCTTAGTCCCAGTCTCACTCCTACTCCCAGTCTCAACCCCAGTCCCAGTCCTACTCCCTGTCTCAGTCCTAGTCCTAGTTCCAGTCCTAGTCCCAGTTGTAGTTTTAGTCCTCATCCTAGTCCTAATCCTAGTCCCGGTCCTAATCCTAGTCTGGCTGTCGTCATATGCTCATCAACAGCTCAGCATTTGAATCACTCAATGGCTGCTCTGCAACGGGCCCGTTTGACGGTGGTGGTCGGGGGGACGTACGAGGAAGGTGTTGCCACAGTGTCCACAGACCACCCTCATCCCCTCAGGCTGGATGGGCAAGGCCGGCTGGGCGGGCTGCTCCTCTGGGATTAGCATCACGGGGCTCAGGTTGATGATGCGTCTGCTGTGGGGGGGGGGTCAGATCGTGTTTAGAACTCATGATGGGTGACTCACTCATTAAGGGGAACGGGCGAAAGGGCTCCTCCCCTACCAGTTTGGTCGAGGACATCCTATCCTCCTGGATGTGTCTTTACAGATGAGCAGGCAGTTACAAGGACACCGCACATACTTCTTCCCTGTTGGGGGGTTCTTGATGGGCTGGGGGGGGCAGTGAGACACGAAATCAAGCCACGGGTCGTCGGGGAACCGGCGGTTTGCGTGTGTGGCGGATGCGCTCACCGTGGCCTCGTTGCACACCGTACACTTGACCACGTGCTGGTGCAGCTTCCCGTTCAGGTCGATCAGCGACTGACAGACGCGGCAGTTGATGACAGGCTTGCCGCCGGCGTCTGAGCCGGCGATGGCTGTGTAGGGAGGAGGTAGCTCGGCTGTGGGGGGGGGGGCACACAACAGACAGATGTTAACCACACAGAAAACATCAGCAACACCCACCTTTGACCCTCAGTTAACCTTCACGAGGGGGACAGCAGAGTGAAGTGACACATATTCAACGTACTTCTTTATTCTTGTGTGCAACAGTTTTCTATTTTCTATTATCTCTATTATATTATTTATTTACAATCTGGTTATACAACACTTAGTTTTCTTACTGTAAAGTCTATATTGTAGACATAGTATATATTATATATCTGTAATGTAGACAGTGTATATTGTATATTGTAAATGATTGTTTAGGTGTATGCTGCACGTATATAGGGCAGATATTTAGGCTATGTAGAGCACTGTCCTACCTGTACTGCTGCAACAAAAAATGTAATTAGGTACTACTACTTATCTTATCTTATGGTATCTTATCTTATGGGAAACCCATGACAGCCCGTGCACACCACCAACTCCTCAACACGTGACTCCTGGAAGGAACAACGCTTCCTTTCAGACGCCAGCGCGTCGAACGCGTCGCAGCTCCGTCTGATTGTTCGCGAACGTCTGAGCGCAGACATTCGGCTCACGCCGGCGCGAGGCTCCTGGCGGCATCAAAGCGGAGGGCCGCTGTATAAAACTGTGTTAAGGAGTCTAAAGAAAATCACCTGAGAGACCCGAGCTGGCCTCTGGATTAAAGAATTAGGTTCCACAAACAGCTCGTTTTTTCTTAACGTCTGAAAGAACTACTGTAGTAGTGAGTAATGACGAGAGTTATGACGAACCTCTGGTTAGTCTTACTCTATATTCCATGCATTCCTCCCTTGTACAGGACCTCTTCGCGGGGTTCCAGTCATTTACGCTGCTGTAGTATTTAAGTGTGCTTCTTCACGGACACCGCAAATTAATAATGTTTGCATCATTTTCCTCTGAGCGAGTGGTGGGTGGTGTCTCCTTGCACTTAAAGCAGCTCTTAAATGCTCCCTGCCCGCACAGGAAGACGGGAAATGCTCCGCTCCGTGGTCGCCGCCGCATCCTGTGGGGCCGTGGCGCTCGCAGGCCGGACGAGGGCGCGGCTCGGGGAGGTGGGGGGGGGGGCGATCCGGAGGCGCGAGGTGGAGGATGGAGGATGGATTGCAGGGATGAGAGTAGCTGTGCGCTGCGAGGGTGGGCTACTCCTCATTTTAATGGGACCGAGAACGAAAGCGCCCCCTGGTGGCCAGCTCTAGAGCTCGCTGAAAACCCGAGCAGGTTCTGTGGCTCTCTATCTCGAACATCTGCCTCGAAGCGTTTTCGTGCTATTCCGACACGGTTTTCTGATTCTTACAGATACGCCATGACCACACGCCGGTGCGGGACTCAGTCGCAGTACTTTCTCTGCTAGGCAACCTCCACGTTGGCGTCAGCAGCAGCCTCAAATCCCCGAGTGACTCAGGGTGACCTACGCAACCCAAGCTCCCTCCCAGATCTCTTCTGAGCCCGTTTCAGGCGTCAGCACCTGATCCCTGAGTCACTCAGGCTCTGGACGCCCACCCGGCGCTCGGGTTCCTGGGCAGACGCGAGGCCCGCCGCTGCCTTTTCACCGCAGAAGAAAAAGCGAGCGGCTGGCTTCAAATGTGTCGACGGAGATCCGAGTCGACGTGAAAAGAAACGCCGCCGCCGCCATTCGTCACACTCCGCTGGCGCCGCAAGTGGAGCGCAAACCCACCGAAGCCAAGCGAGGCCGGCGGGGTCGCCGCGTTTCAGGCCGGGTCTTTGCGTGGGAGGGTGGGAACACCGCGGCGCGGTTCCCACGTGTTTCTTTTGGCGCAGGTGATTTATGGTTATGAAGTCAGCGACGCTAATCCGGAGAACAAACCGTCTCAACAATCCCAAAGAAAGCAGAATTAGCCGTAATCCCGGCTGCGCAGACTGGGGGTGGGGGGGCCGAGGGGGGCCGGGGGGGGAACTAGGCCACGAATGCTGACACACAGCGCTGCATCCGCCGGCCTGTTGGTCTGCACGTCGCTGGGAGTTCAGAGTTCGGGCCCTGGCGCGTAATCCAGGGGAGAAATATGAATTCTCGAGAGCCCGGAACAATGAAAATGTTGTCTTGACGTCCGCCGTGTCCGCTGCAATAATCTGAAAAGGCTATTAGGCGGGGGGGGTCGTGCCGGGGCGCCGGAACGCCTGGGCGAAAGGCAGAGGGACAGCACGGAGGGGCACGGGACGAGAGGAGGAGGAGGACATTCCTTTGGCCAAAGACCTGCAGTCGAGGCCGGGTCACGCCGGGCTGCGTGACGTTGTGGCGTTTGCGAAACAGAGCAGGGATCCGCGCCAGGGCGCATCTGCTGCCCTCCACAGCTGGGACAAAGGCCCGGCTCCTCTGCCAACATCTGCATCGGGCCACCCCCCCCTCCCTCCCTCCTCCTCCTCCCCCCTCCTTCCTCCTTCCTCCTCCCCATCCATCAACAGTGTCACGTCATGACTCACTTGTTTTTAAAACGCAGACCCGAAGCCCAGCCGCCCCTCGCCGCGTCGTGATGTAAGCGTTTCTGCAGGGCTGCAGGCCCAGGTCTCACCCCCCCCAGGTCCCAGGCTCCATGCCCCCCCCCACCCCACCCCACGTTCCCTGCCCTCGCCTCGGGGCTCGCTGCGGCACCTCCACCTCGGATGGACCGTGCAAAGGCGTGCGTGCGTGCGCGTGTGCGTGTGCGTGCTTACCTCGGGGACTGGAGTCCTGCAGATACGGGGGTACGGTGGGGGTCACGTTCTCCGAGTTGGGGCCCGACAGCAGCGGAGATCGCTCGTCCATGCCGTCAGAGGCCATGTCGAGCCGGGAGGAGCGCCGAGCGGAGGCCGCGCAGAGGGGGGAGAGAGGGGGGAGGGGGCGGGTGAGGGGGGGGCTCCTGGCTGGTACCGAGTCTTCCGAGGAGCAGCCCGGCGGCCGGTGGTCGGTGCCGTATTGCTCCCGGTCCAGCACCAGCAGCGCCGTTGTCGGCAGCCTGGGGAGGGGCGGGGCTTGACGCGCAGCCCCGCCCCCTTCTGACCGGACCCGGGGCGGGCTCTGAGTCGAAACGCCACAGACCGCAGTGAGAGGTGTGGGAATAAGTGAGGGAAAACGAGGCGTGAAATAGCCTCGTTCTTGATATTTTTGCTGCCTCTTTCGTGGGTTTCTAAAGTCAAGCTTGGTGCTCATTTAACAGTTGAAATCGTTTTGAGTTTCGGTGAAACGCAGTTGTAAATAATGGCAGGGGCTATTCCTTTGGCTGCCACAAGATGTCGCTGTGGTACTGTTGATAATATCCAGCAGGCAGTGCCGCTACACAGACAGATATATAGCTCTGTATTATACATCTATGCATCTACAGACACATCTATGCATCTACAGACACATCTATGTATCTAAAGACACATCTGTACTTCTACAGACACATCTATACATCTACATATCTACCGACACATCTATGCATCTAAAGACACATCTGTACTTCTACAGACACATCTATACATCTACATATCTACAGACACATCTATGTATCTAAAGACACATCTGTACTTCTACAGACACATCTATACATCTACATATCTACCGACACATCTATGCATCTAAAGACACATCTGTACTTCTACAGACACATCTATACATCTACATATCTACAGACACATCTATACATCTACATATAGACACATCTATGTACTTCTACAGACACATCTATACATCTACAGACACATCTATACATCTACGTATCTAAAGACACATCTGTACTTCTACAGACACATCTATACATCTACATATCTACAGACACATCTATACATCTACATATCTACAGACACATCTATGTATCTAGACACATCTGTACTTCTACAGACACATCTATACATCTACATATCTACAGACACATCTATGTATCTAAAGACACATCTGTACTTCTACAGACACATCTATACATCTACATATCTACCGACACATCTATGCATCTAAAGACACATCTGTACTTCTACAGACACATCTATACATCTACATATCTACCGACACATCTATGCATCTAAAGACACATCTGTACTTCTGCAGACACATCTATACACCTACAGACACATCTGTACTTCTACAGACACATCTACAGACACATCTATACATACACATCTATACATCGACAGACACATCTACCCATCTTTACTTCTACACATCACACACATCTACAGACACATGTACACATCTATACATCTAAAGACACATCTATACATCTAGCTACACATCTACACATGTACAGACACATCTACACATCTACAAATCTACAGACACATCTACACATCTACAAATCTACAGACACATCTACACATCTATACATCTACAGACACATCTATACATCTACAGACACATCTACATATATTTATATTGACAGAAAAATGTACACATCTATACATCTACAGACACATCTACATATATTTATATTGACAGAAAAATGTACACATCTATACATCTATAGACACATCTATACATCTACACACCTACAGACACATCTACATATCTATACATCTACAGACACATCTATACATCTACACATTTGCAGAAATATGTACACATCTATACATCTACAATCTATTGACACATCTACACATCTATACATCTACAGACACATCTACATACACATCTGAACATCTATATATCTACAGAAACATGTACACATCTATACATCTACAGACACATCTACACATATATACATCTGCAGATACATCTATACATCTACACATCTACAGAAACATCTACACATCTACACATCTACAGACACATCTACACATCTACAGACACATCTACATATCTATACATATACAGACACATCTACCCATCTACAGAAACATCTACACATCTATACATCTACAGACACATCCTCAGACACACCTATAGTGTATCTGCTATATTTGTATCTGGTGAAGGAAAATAGAAGCACGTGTTCTTGATTGAGGCCTTGGTCCACAGTGTTCTGACACCAGACAGAACATTTTCTACTAAACACAACAGTGACATTTCTGTGTGAAAACAAAGAACAAGTAAAAACAGATTTCAGAAAAGCATGATTGCAAATGTTTTCATGGCATGCTGAGAGAATCTGTGCTGACACCACAGAGCACCTCCTGATATTTGTCTTTTGTAGACTAGAGCTGGTCAAACATGAGTAAAAGTATTCATTAAGTAATACTGTCTGTCTGTCTGTCTGTCTGTCTGTCTGTTTCTTTGTTTAGTTTTAAGTGGATGCAGGAGCTGATTTTTCTCCATTTTTTTTTCTCCATGCTGAAATTATGTACCTCAGCTTAGTTTACTTAATGTTACTAAAGTAATACATTTTCCATATCGTTACTTCAGAGCTCTGCAAATAATTCTGAATTGACAGGTCAAAATGAGCTGGATACCCATGTTGGAAATTAAAGAATAATCTAAATACCTGACTACATATACGTGTATTACAATATTATAATATGCACGTCATTATTTAGAGACTGTGGTGTCTTTATATGATATGTCTCAGTTCTGTCTCATCTCAGGAGTTTGCTGGAATTGAAAAGGGTTGTTCCTGACAACCAGTTTCACCTCATTTAACATTTATTGCTGTGGTATTAAACAAGGCACAGACATAAACTATGGTGATTTATAACCTATGGACATAAGAACATAACCTATGGGCATAACCTATGGACATAAGAGCAGTGGTGCTGTTCGCCCCTCATTCTTTGGTGCTGATGTGAACACTGCACCCAAAGATTCAACAAAACCAAACCAATAAAACCACAGATGTCTTCCCGGTTTACCTCACACCCCAGTGCGCAGTGTGAAGGTGCCAATATTGCGTTTTAACCTCAAAACTGGGTCACCTTGAGGTCTGCAGGTCCTTGTAAAAGCAACAACAACAAAGGCTCATAAATTCCAGCAGCATTACACCACAAGCGAGAACTCAGCAGCACATTGGGGGAAGTACCCAGACCCCTGTTTGCTGCTGTCCACTTGATTCAGGAGACTCTGGAGAACAAACGAGCACTTGGAATAAGTCCGTTCTATGCTGCTCATCTGGAAAATTGCTGGCCCTCGCTCTGCTGGAGCGAGCTTCACATGGAACAAGCTGCAGCCACGACTCACTTTTTCCGACGACATCGGTGGAGCGTGGCAGCGCCCGCGTTCGGCTCCGCGGTCCGTGCTTTGGGGCTTTATTTGCAAGGTAAGACATAAAATACGCAAAAAAGAAAAAGAAAAAAAACACGAGCCCGGGTGTGCGTGAGTGTACGAGGTGAAACATGTTTGCGTGCGTTGTTGCGGTCTGCGCGTAAAGTTTTGCGCCTCCGTTGTGACGCAGATGAAGCTGCACAATGAAACCTCCGCTTCTGTAAACCTCATCCTCAAGTATTAAAGCAAATCATGTGAAATATTGGAGATTAAGTGCTCTTTACGAAAAGAATATGCTTGTGATGCAGCCTGAAAGTTCCCTTTTTTCTCTCTCTTGTATTTTAGATTTAGTTTCTGCGCCATAAAGGCCCAAAACAATAAATCTGAGTGAAACGGCGACATGTAATGAACAAAATGTGCTTGAATGATGAACTTCTGGGAGGGTTTCTGGAGCCCGGTGTTTTAGCTTCTGCAGCATGAATGTAGCACGCTATTGTCTGGCCATGGAAGAGCACCAAGGGTTCAGAAATGTTCCTCATTAACACCAAGGTAGACATCTACATGAGTCACTGAAGTCAGAGAACTCAGGGGAGAACGGACAAATACAATGTTAAGATGTATTTTTCTAAATATAATATATATATTTATGTATAATATGTAAATAAATCTGGGTGGGGTTGAAAGGTTTAGAATGTAAAGCTGCACAGAGAAGAATGTTCAGATACATTCAAATAACACACGTTTACGTCCTTACAGGCCTAGATGGCATCCCTTCGCTGCTTTAATTCATTTACTAAATCATGTGACTGACCAATGAAGCCGCGGGGATGGGATCAATCAATCAATCAATCAATCAATCAATCAATCTTTATTTATACAGCGTGTTTTACAATCAAAAATAGTTTCAAGGCCTTTCCAGAATCCCAGGACCTAACCCCAGACAAGCAACAGTGGCAAGGAAAAACTCCCCTTTAACAGGAAGAAACCTTGAGCAGGACCAGGCTCATGTAGGGGGACCCTCCTGATGATGGACAGATGGGTAGAGAGAGAGGAGGAGAGGAGAAGAAGGAGGGGGAGAGGAGAGGAGAGGTACAGAGCACAGAAACACACACAAAAATAAACTATACAACAGACGGGATGAGATGATGTCATTGTTTTTGAGGATGAGGCCTGATTTTGTGTGTGCGTGTGTGTGTGCGTTTGTGTGTGTGTGTGTGTGTGTGTGTGCGTGTGTTAGTTCCCATCAGAGATGTTCCGGGGGTCAGCGAGCTCGGCTCTGCTCTTCCTCCGCGGCCTGCTGCTGCTGTCCGTCTGCGCCCCGGCGGGAGCGGCCGAGGCCTCCCCTTTCCTTCCGCCTGAGGATCAGTCGGGGGAATCCGGCCTGGAGGATCTGGAGTGGGGCTCCGGATCCTCCTCCCTGCACCTCCTCCACAGCTTCCCCGCCGACGGCCCCCTCGGGAGGGAGACCCCCGGGGAAGCGGCCAACTGCAGCCTGCGCTTCCGGCTGCCGCCGTCCCCCGGCGTCTGCTGGGAGGACGTGGCCGGGCCCGAGGAGTTCGCCCGGTCTCGTCTCCTGGTCCTGCAGAACCGGGCCGCGCTGCACGCCGTGTCCGCCTCCAGCGGCGTGGAGGACGGGGCGGCCTCCTACCAGCACCAGGCCAGGGAGGAGGTGCAGGGGATCCACTCGGACCACCAGGCGGCGGTGGAGACCATCGAGACCATGGAGAAGGTGTTTGTGTCCCTGGAGGAGAGGAGGAGAGACGGGACGGACCAGGGAGTCCTGACCAGGTGAGGAACCTGGACTTCACTTCCAGGAGATTGTCTTTGAACCGGGTTCATCTTTACTGGGCTCAGTTGTTTGTGCAGTGTGTGTGTGTGTGTGTGTGTGTGTGTGTGCGTGTGTGTGCGTTCCAGAAGCCAAATAAAACTGCCCTTCCTTTGAACTTACCGTCAAACACTCTGAGCCCCCCCAACCAGCTCCAGCCCCCACGGCGGGGTCCCCTCTCTACCTCACACACTGTTTCCACTTATCTCCAACCGAGGAGCGGAGCAGGACCTGATTGCGCAATCGTAGGAGCTGCGTTCACTCCTCCTCCGTATGGAACACAAGGACCGCTCTGGGAGGAATCCCACTTTGGATCCTTCTGTTTCTCTGTTTTTTTTCTTCCTGAAGATTCAGCCGAGTTATTTTAACTGCGGTACTCCTCGCCATTTCTGTAGCGCGTGTGGAAAACAAGCGCAACGTTTTTTCCGTGATAAAACCTGTCTTATGCGATCTGTCACCGTTTCCAGCCTGAAGGAGAACCTCTTCAGCACGAGGGACGACATAGGCAGGAGGGAGCGCCTGGCCACCGCCCTGGAGAGTCACCTCGCCCTCCTGGAGACCACGCTGGTCGACATGCAGCTTCGGCTCCACAAACTGACGCAGCAGTGAAAACCCGAGGCGCTTCCTTCACTACCGTATTTATACGCCGACCTCCCAGCAGGCCGACAAGCTCAGGGACGCGCTCGCATGGATTCTGGAGTCGCCCTGAAAACGGCCCGCTGGATAAAAGCTGTGGGGGTCCGGCTGGTTAACACGAAGCTACCCGTCGACCCCGGAGCCAATCACTCAACACCTTCACGTCTCTCTAAAGTCTTTAATCAAAACACGACATGGGCCACTCGTTCTAATATTAAACAAATAAAAAAAGGTGATGATGACGCTGAAAAGCTGTAAGATGCCTTAATCCCATCCGGTAACCTTTGAACCGACACGTTCTTCGGGGTTTGTTGCAATCAAAATGGGCAAAACAGAGTTATTCAGAAAAAAAGTAAATCATTTAAACTAGAAAGCACTCGGAGAGCGCAGACCTCCCCTAAGTTTATATAAATATCAATAAAATCCGTCTTCTGGATCAGATCCGGATCAGCCTTTGGAATATGATAGAGGATCCCATTGTCCATCCTTGAGTCAGATCTCATGGGGTTTGGTCAATAATTAACAGATATTGAGAAACAACATTTTTGGCCCCATTTACCACAATGTTAACGAACATTTCAAAGTGATCCAGAATCCAGGATTTCTTCTGGATCGCCCCCAAAATGAAATCAGTTCTTCCTTTTCACATTTACAACAAATCCAGAAAACTTCATCAAAATCGGTTCATAACTTTTTGAGGTATGTTGCTGACAGACACACAGACAGACACACAGACAGACAGACGGCAAAAACATAACCTCCTTGGAGGAGGTAATAAGTTTTAAGAAGTTCATCAAAATTGAGTGTGATGTTTTTTAGAAACAGTTTATTTATCAGAGTTACAGAACAGCTTCACTGTTCTTCTGAACATACAAAAGGAATGCTCTCGTCAAGTATCGTGTGCGTCGCGCTTACAAAAATATCCCGTTAGCAGAGATCGATAACTCTTTAGAAAAGTTTTAAGGCCTTTGGGGGGATTCTCAAATGTTTCCCGTTTAAAGCAGTTGCAGATTTTTGTTACAAATATGAACCCTGAAGTCGGTGTTTGAGGTCTTTGAGACAGTCTTCGCGTTACATCGTGGTTACGCCGTGGAGGACTCGGGCTCTGTCGAGCGGTTTTAAAGGGGCCGAGGACGCCCGCGACCCTTCGGCTAACGGCGGCGCCCTCCCACGCGCGGGTGCAGTCTTTGCGTTTTAAACGTCGGCTTCCTCCTCTTGCATTTGCTCCAGGGCTTTGAGGTAATCGCGGGCCAAGATCTTCTTAGGCAGGATGTCTGGAGACCAACAAAAACACGCGTTTTACCAGCGGACCAGAACTTCTTGTTCCTGGACAGGAACAGTAGGAACATCTGACGACAGTTTGGCCTCAGGGAGCAAATAAAACATTATTTAACATACTTGATGTACATGTTTAATACAGATCGCTATGAAAGTGAAATGTACGATATATATATACATATATATATGTGTGTGTGTATATATATATATATATATATATATATATATATATATACATTTAACTTAAGACATTAGATACACATTAGATATATTGAATAAATCTGGGAGGGTGTGGAGGCTCCAGGAGACCTCACCTGGAGGACCTCGCCTGGAGGACCTCGCCTGGAGGACCTCGCCTGGAGGACTCACCTGTCAGGAAGTGGAACGTCTCGGTCTGCTCTGCCGTGTGAGCCAGGTCGCTGTAGGAGAGCGTTTTGGTTTCTTTTCCGGAGCCCTGGTTGAAGGAGGACAGAGCGAGATGCTGGACAAACAGCTCCTGCAGCCCAGCCAGAGAGGAGAGAAGGTCAGTCAGTGAAGAACATGAAGGACATGAAGAAGACAAAGACAAAAAATGAAGGACACAAGGGTCATGATGATCATGAACATGAGGATCATCAGGATCATGAAGATCATGGAGGACATGAGGACTATGAGGAACATGGAGGAACATGAGAACATGAGGATCCTCAGGATCATGAGAACATGAGGATCATCAGGATCATGAAGATCATGGAGGGCATGAGGACTATGAGGATCCTCAGGATCATGAGGATCATGAGAACATGAGGATCCACAGGATCATGAGGATCATCAGGACATGAGGATCCTCAGGATCATGAGGATCATCAGAACATGAGGACATGAGGATCCTCAGGATCATGAGGATCATGAGAACATGAGGACATGAGGATCCTCAGGATCATGAGGATCATGAGAACATGAGAACATGAGGATCCTCAGGATCATGAGGATCATCAGGACATGAGGACATGAGGATCCTCAGGATCATGAGGATCATCAGGACATGAGGACATGAGGATCCTCAGGATCATGAGGATCATCAGGACATGAGGATCCTCGGGATCATGAGGATCATCAGAACACGAGGACATGAGGATCATCAGAACATGAGGATCCTCAGGATCATGAGGATCCTCAGGATCATGAGGATCATCAGGACATGAGGACATGAGGATCCTCAGGATCATGAGGATCCTCAGGATCATGAGAACATGAGGACATGAGGATCCTCAGGATCATGAGGATCATCAGGACATGAGGATCCTCAGGATCATGAGGATCATCAGAACATGAGGACATGAGGATCCTCAGGATCATGAGGATCATCAGAACATGAGGACATGAGGATCCTCAGGATCATGAGGATCATCAGGATCATGAGGATCATCAGGACATGAGAACATGAGGATCCTCAGGATCATGAGGGTCATCAGGACATGAGGACATGAGGATCCTCAGGATCATGAGGGTCATCAGGACATGAGGAAATATGAGGATCCTCAGGATCATGAGGGTCATCAGGACATGAGGACATGAGGATCCTCAGGATCATGAGGATCATCAGGACATGAGGACATGAGGATCCTCAGGATCATGAGGGTCATCAGGACATGAGGATCCTCAGGATCATGAGGGTCATCAGGACATGAGGACATGAGGATCCTCAGGATCATGAGGATCCTCAGGACATGAGGACATCATCCGGCTCCAGCAGGTGCTCGGCGGACCGGGCAGATGAAACTTACCGTGGCCTTGGTGGTGAGGAACAGAGCGTCCTGGTTGATGCTGGACACGTCGGGGGAGCTCTTCATGATGAGCCTGACCCTGGAGACGGGCAGGGAGATGTTCTTCCTGGCCGCAGAAGGTCGATCTTCTCCTTCGGGAGCGCTCTCGGACATCTTCAACTTTGTTTTGAACCGCCTCTTCCTCGGCGCCCCCTCGTCCAGGTCGGCGGCCGCGTCCTACCGCCCCCCGGCGGCGAGGAGCCGCCACTGCGCCCGGGCCTTGTTGTTGTAGTTCCCCTCCGGGCCGACGGGGGCGCCCCACCAAAATACCCGCCAGCACCACCACCACAGAAGAAACCCCAAACACTAACCTTAACAATGGCCTTTATTTTGCAGCGTGAATAAAGGCTTCTTTCTTCCCCCTGACGAACCGAGCAGGCCTCCACCCCGGGGCTGTCGAAGGGACGTCCCCCCCCCCGTTGGCGGGGCTCGGCCGGTGCTCCGGAGGGCGGGTCGGCCGCCATGCCGCTGGGGCTGAAGCCGTGCTGTGCAGCCTGCAGGACCAACTCGTCCCCGATGTGGAAGAAAGGCAGCCAGGGCGAGATCCTCTGCAACAACTGCACGGGGAAGAGCAGCGGCGGCGGACCCTCGGGCCCCCTCGTGTCCTCCAGCGTCCCCCCCAGCAACGGCGGGGGGAAGCAGGTCTGCACGCACACTCAGGTTTTTCCATTTCTACACCTCTATCCAGAGCTTTCTTTATGCTCTTAAAGCAAGAAATGGTGGGCTTGCTCCTGCCCTATGTTGATGCGTTGATACAGCTTTCATATCTGCCCTAAAAGCTGCAGTAATCTCTCCATGAACGCCTCTATTTGTGCTTTTAATGGTGCCCTAGACTGCTTTGCTCCGTGTTATCCTTCATGTTCAGCCACACTGGGGAGGTTTGATGTGCACTTTGGTTGGTGTCTTGTCGTGTCAGTCCAAGCAGGAGATTCACAGGAGGTCCGCGCGGCTGAGGAGCACCAAGTACAAGGCCCCGGCCTCCGAGAAGAAAGTGTCCACGAAGGGAAAGGGGAGGAGGCACATCTTCAAGCTCAAAAACGTAACCGAGACGGACGCGACTGCTCGCTGCGCCCGCGGGCGGGCTGAGCGGCGGGCTCACTTTCTGGGGCTTTGTTTTTCTTTGCAGCCCATCAAAGCGCCGGAGTCGGTTTCAACGATCATCACCTCAGAATCGGTGTTTTATAAGGTACAACCGCGACTCTCCTCGTCAAGCAAGGACCGTGTTTCGCTTTTGTGCACTTCTAAAAACGATGCTCTCCGTACCGCGCCACATGCGCTTCCCATGAGTCTCCGGTTGCCTTCGGCACGGATGGAAGCGGCGCTGCGGTGGAGTGACCTCCGTGTTTCGGTTTAAACCCGCAGGGCGTGTACTTCCAGACCGGAGATGTAATCAAGGTGACGGACGAGGAGGATGGGAAGCCGTACTACGCTCAGATCCGAGGCTTCATGCAGGACCAATATTGCGAAAAGAGCGCGGCGCTGACGTGGTTGATCCCCACCCAGTCCAGCCCCAAAGACCAGTTTGACCCCGGGACCTACATCGTGGGTGAGCACGGGGAAATGCCCGCGCGTGGGTTTGTCTCTGGGTTCGGGCGAGTCGATAAGCCCTGTCTTTTTTCCCCCGTAGGTCCGGGAGGAGGATCTACCCAGAAAGATGGAGTACCTGGAGTTTGTGTGCCACGCCCCTTCCGAATATTTCAAGTCCCGGAGCTCTCCGTTCCCGACCATCCCCATCCGGCCCGAAAAAGGTTACATCTGGACGCACATCGGCTCCACGCCGGCCTTCACCGTCAGAGAGTCCATCAGTGGCAGCAGCTAACAAAAGAGACTTGAGCCCGTGGGTTTTGAACAGATTTTGTATGTTTATGTAATATAATGCAGCCAGCTATTGCTTCAGTTATGAAGTCGAGGAATTTTGTAAAAACAAAAAGAGAAAATTAACATGTGTAACTATTTCATAATGACTTCTTAATAAACAAAAGCCTCTTCTGCTTTATTATTTTGCCCGGGCTTTTTACTTCTAACTGCAGACTTTATAGATCAGTTTCCCTTTTGAAGTGCTAAATATTAAACTGTCCCTGACTGTGAGTGTCAAAAGGCAGCTATTTTCTAAAAAGCAGTAAAATTAATGCAGCTTGTTCTTGTTCTACATGCAGCAAATCTACTTTTTTAACTGATGAGGATGCACCTTCATACTTTGTGTGGATCTTTTTCTTACCACTAAATTTCACATTTGGGTGAGAATTCTTGTAGCTGATGACACCATGTGGTAAAATGCGAGTACTGTTTAACCTCTGTCACCCGTATAATTGGCTAACTAAACTGAAACAAACAAGAAATTGAATTATAATAACGCAATAAGAAAAAGGTTTTGTGCCAGTCAAAAATTAAACCTGGTAAAGTTGTTTCAAATAATAGATTTATTATCTATGATACATAATCTCAGTTGGCAAAACAGACCGCTCTTTTATTATTAGTTTATTAGAAGTGTTTTGTTTTCAATACTTCATTAAATGTCACATCACATTCCCATCAATATTACTGCTCACGTATCGATCTTTTATCGCATGAATAACAAAGGTGAATTTGGTACTAAAGTACTGAGCTCAGTTGCTGATTTAGCCCACTAGATGGTGTTGTTGCTTGTTTCTTTATTTTAGCCGAGGTCATCAAAGGTCACTGACTTTGGCAGAAGAGAAAGCGAACAGAAACTGCATGTTTCATTTTATTTGATTTTAAATGATCAGCGATTTACTTTCACTTTCTCATTCTTTGAAGGGCCTGCACAAATATTTGCCTCTTATCTAATATAGTCCTATTTGTGTTCCTTTTTAATACAAATACGTCAATAAAGTAGATGAACAGACTACGAAGTATATTTTACATGTATAAATTGCAGTTGATCACAGCGTATAGAAATATTATTAACATCACAATAACATCCTCTTGACGCAAAGGTGCTGTGATGACATCACAGGACAGGATCTCTGGGGTGTCAGCACTGGTGCAAATGTAGGTCAAACCAGTAGCATCAGGGAGGGAGGGTGTGTGTGTGTGTGTGTGTGTGTGTGTGAGGGCAGCGTGTGTGTGAGGGGCCAGTTCGGTGTGTAACTGAACGGGCAGTGACGTGTCTGCATGGGTTTGCACATTAGCGTGATTGGAGACTCAACAGTGTCCGTAGGTGCGAGGGAATCGCGTGTCTGAGGTGTTCTCCTGCTTAATGAGCGCAGACACATTTACATGTGTGATTACGTGTGTTTCATATTCATTTGATTCTTGAAAGGCAAAACTTCTAAGAAGAAAATGGGAGCGTTCCACTGGCACCAGTATGCAACATGACCTGCAGCTACGGGCGTTAGTCCACCGGAGGGAGTCCTGAGGACAGGGAGGAGGAGGAGGAGGGAGGAGGAGGAGGAGGAGGAGGAAGAGGAGGAGGAGGAGGAGGAGGTGTGTGTGTGTCACAGTCAGGCCAACAAGCCGATTACTGAAGGCGACTGAGCTGTCTGGTGCATCCACCCGGTCACAGAGGCAGACTTCACACATCCCATCCTGTTTTTGTTTTTATCTCCTTTTTTTTTTAATGTGGACATTCCATCACAGCAAAGGTCATTTTTAATGGATGTTTTTATGTGGATTAATACTGTGATTACTTCGATCTTGGACCTGCATTAAGAGGTAAAGAAAACCCTCGATAGTATTTTGTCCCGTCTCGTCCTGAGCTGTTACTCTGTTTTGTGTTTTGAACCACACATTTTGTTGTTTCACACTTTAAAAGGTTGAAGCCAACATCACGAGAATGCAGCAAGTGGGGAGCTCCAGTAAAGAAGACTGAGGAGCCCAGTGGCAGGGACGCCGCGCCCGTTGGACGCCGCTGCAGCTGTAAGATGAGCAGCCCGTCGCGCAGCGCGGGGGAGCGCAGGGGCGCCGGCGACAGCCCGGCCCACAAGCCCGAGCCCCCCCGCTACCGAAGCTGGAACAGCTTCCGCTTCTCCAGGTGGAGGAGCAGCTCCCAGAGGTCCACCCCGCCCGCCACCCCGTCGCCCAAGACGGACAAGAGGAGCGACGTGACCAGGACGCTCTTCTCCCTGGTCAAGACCCACAACGACGACTACACGGCCGACCCCGACGGCCTGCTCGAGGGCGATGAGGCCGGCGAAGGGGGCGGCGCCCCCCAGGACCAGTCCCGCTACTTCCAGTGGCACTTCGGACCCATGCTGCAGCCCGGAGTCAACAAGTTCTCCCTGCGCATGTTTGGCAGCCACAAAGGCGTCGCCGCCGAGCAGGAGAGGGTCAAGAGCTTCGGGGTGTGGATCATACACCCCTACAGCGACTTCAGGTAAGCTCAGGGTGGATCAGCACCACCACGGGTCCACCACGGGTCCACCACGGGTCCACCATGGGTCCACAATGGGTCCACCACGGGTCCACCATGGGTCCACAATGGGTCCACAATGGGTCCACCACGGGTCCACCACGGGTCAACAATGGATCCACCAAGAGTCCACCACGGGTCCACCACGGGTCCACCACGGGTCCACCACAGGTCCACAAAGGGTCCACCATGGGTCCACAATGGGTCCACCACGGGTCCACCATGGGTCCACCACGGGTCCACCACGGGTCCACCACGGGTCCACCATGGGTTCACCACGGGTCCACAAAGGGTCCACCACGGGTCCACAATGGGTCCACCACAGGTCCAACATGGGTCCACCATGGGTCCACCACAGGTCCACCACGGGTCCACCAGAGATCTGTCACCCATCTGTCCTAAAAGGTCCTTAAAGCGATCCCGTCTCCGTCTCCAAGGACAGTCTGGTGTCATGGCTCCTCACACATGATAAGGCGATGAAGGGATTTGACTAACGGGACAGTATATAGGACAAGATCCTCTGGATTAACCGAGGCACTGATGGATGCCTTCCAATTCATGAGGAATCTGCTTGCAGGAGTTCCAGAGTGTTAGAAAAGAATTCTTGATCTTTGTCCTCCTTATCGGTGGGTTTAGCAGATGAGCGAAGCGTTAGTTGTTGTTGTTGGTGGTGGTGGTGGTGGTGTTTTTTTGTTTTTTTCAAAGCGCGCCCACTTGATGCCCAGGCGATCCATCTGTGGGATCTTTAATAATAGTTTCAAATTTAAACAGTTTTGAAACATCAGGCAGATGCCAAACAGAGGATAAACCCCTGCCCAGGGATTATTGACCATAAGAATCCCTATAATTCCAATCTTCCTTTATTATGCAATAATAGACAGCTGAGGGGAGGATTACCGGAGGCCTGTTCTCCTTATGACCGTATGTTCCAACTTCCACTTTTAAAATGGGTGATCATGCATCAGCATGTTTATTTATAATTATAATTATTACCTGACAACCTGATGTAAATCCGATGCATCGGCATCACGGGGACAGATTCTGAGGAACGGCAACGTTCTTTTGGGAACCTGGAGGCGGGGATTATCCCATTGATGCAGCCTGTCAGCACGTTGCATTTAAAATGCTCCCTTCAGGTTCAAATGGGTCAAGTGGGCTTCCTGGGAGACGTTTCGCCTCTCATCCGGGAGGCTTCTTCAGTTCTGAAATGGTGAAACGTCTCTGGTTCCCCAGCTGAGCTGTTTCAAGATGATGAGATGAGTTCTTCACTGACACAACGGTTCAAAGATGAACCATTAAAATGTCAAAATCCTTATTTAAGGAGTCAGTTTTAGTCATTCAGTCGAGTTAAACTGAACTGAGTGAAGTTCAGGTGAGTTGAACACCAATTCAACCCTGCTTCATCCTCGACAGGAGCTTCTCTGAAGGGGTTTCCTTCAGCAGCGCGAGAATGAATCCAAGTTTCATTGATACGTGCGTGTGTGCGCTCCACACATGTCACAATGTCGTCCAGGGTCGGGCGGGATATCAGCAGGAATAATCACTAATCTGCTGCAGGGTGAGACAAGCTGATAAGCGGTCATGTAAACCAGTACGCGGACACGCAGAGATGCTGGGAGAGCTGCGGGTGACATCAGTGAACTCAAGGGGGGGTTCCTGTAACTCTCACCGAGGTTGTGTTGCCGTCACAGTAACCAACACTCGTCTGGGTCCGATTCTGTCCCACTGTAAAGGGCTGGCAGGACAAGAGACAGCATTAAAGTGATTGGCATCCCGTGGAAACAACTGGAAACTCAAACCGCTCAGCTTTGGTGTACATGACAGGATACTGGACACTCGGGGGGGGGCGGAGGATTTGGATGACATGGATCCAAGTGTAATGAGCACAGCAGCGCCAACCCCGGGCCCTCGCCATCCCAGCGTCACACCGTTTGACCGGCCATAACGATTTATTGCGCTTGTTGGCGTCTTTGTGAGGGCCGCTGAGCTGAGCGAGGCGAAGGCCATGCATTTTTAACACGGGGGTTTCCTCCGGTGACGAGAGGGTCGGCGTGCTGCAACCACCCTCCTCATAGGTTGAGGCCTCTTGACCTCCATGCGGGCGTTTCAAATTCGCTGAGCCAGACGAGCGGCGATGTACGTGATTTGACCTCCTCACACAAACGCTCTCGTCTCTTCAGCTATTTTGGAGCTAAAATTATGCTAAAAAAATGACGGATTTTTTTTACATTTTTGACTTTAACCTCACCTGAGCTCTTTTTGATACACTCTTAATTTAACTTTGCTCTTTAGGATTATTGGAACCTGATCTAGTACAAAGAGGATCATATTTTAACAATATTTTTAAACAAGGGCTTTTTGGGGACAATGATGTCCACATACAGGGACATTCAATCTAATCTATCATGTCCAAGGGTCCTTGTCCTTGGACATTTGGCCCCATGCTCAGCAGAATTAGCTGTTATATTAACTATAACCCAAAATCTAATGTCCACATATGTAGACACCAGCTCAGAGGAGGTTAGAGTAAACACCTTCAGGTTGAATAATCCAAATCCTCCTGTTTAGATTTTACTGGGACATCGTGATGCTCGTCTTAATGATGAGCAACCTGGTCATTTTGCCGTGGGGAATCACCTTCTTTGAGGACCAGAACACCACGCCCTGGATCATCTTTAACGTCCTGTCCGACACGCTCTTCCTCATGGACCTGGTTTTAAATTTCCGAACGGGCATCCCGGGAGAGGACAGTCACATCATCCTGGACCCCAAGGAGATCCGCATGCACTACCTCCGCACTTGGTTCATGGTGGACTTTGTCTCCTCCATCCCCGTGGACTACATCTTCCTCGTCGTCGACCTGGAGTCGCGCCTCGATTCCACCGACATGTACCGCACCGCCCGCGCCCTCCGCATCGTCCGCTTCACCAAGATCCTCAGTCTGCTGCGCCTCCTGAGGCTCTCGCGCCTCATCCGCTACATCCACCAGTGGGAAGAGGTAGAAAGACACCGCCACGATGCACGGACCTCCCGTTAAACGTGCACCGTTCACATGTGTTTACACGTGCTTCGTTGTGTCCCCTCTCCTCACCAGATCTTCCACATGACCTATGACCTGGCCAGCGCTGTCGTGCGTATAGTCAACTTGATCGGGATGATGCTGCTGCTGTGTCACTGGGACGGCTGCCTCACCTTCATGGTGCCCATGCTGCAGGACTTCCCCCAGGACTGCTGGGTGTCCAAAAACAACATGGTGGTGAGCAAACGTTCCTGGAGGTTCAGTGGTTCAGTGATGGGGGGGCGTCACCAGAAGAGCAAGCAGGAAGGTCACAGGTTCAAATCCCCCCTGGGCCAGAGCGCAGACTTTACATGTTCTCCCCGTGTTCTGTGTGTTCACGGGATATTCTAAACTCTAAGCTGATATCAGTGCAGCCAAGTGTCACAGGGTCTGCAGCCCCGCCAAGGGAAAAATGGTAGAAGATGGATTAACAACAAAAACCTTGTGTTACTGTAACAAGTTCAAGGCTTTCCTGAGTTGTATAAAATGTCTCCAGTCTGCAAAGAGGCCAGCTCAGCAAAGCACCACGCTTACACACAGGCACAAATACTTCAATGGACCACCAAAGGTCTGAAAGACAAAAACGACTGACTTCACATGCCACATTAGAAGGGGCATTACATTGATATCAGTGTTTTTATTCAACTCCGAGAGGCCAAGAAGAAAAGAACGTTGACATGGAATTCAGCAGCAGAATATTTTATATGTTTAGTTCATTCTGACATCATCAAAGCCGTGATAAATGCGTACAAATACAATTTTAAAATCATGTATGAATCATGGGAAACTGTCTGTACCTTGTGTTTTTTTTACGCTCTCTGCAGAATTCTACTTGGCACATTCAGTACTCGTACGCCCTGTTCATGGCCATGAGCCATATGCTGTGTATAGGATACGGCGCTCACCCCCCAGAAGGGATGAGCGACGTGTGGCTGACCATGGTCAGCATGGTCGTGGGGGCCACCTGCTACGCCATGTTCCTCGGCCACGCAGCCAACCTGGTGCAGTCTCTGGACGCCTCGCACCGCCAGTACCAGGAGAAGGTACGAGCCCCCCTTCACTGACCTTGAACCAGCCAGTTGAGGTGATTCTCCTCTGAAGGTTCGTGCGTTGTGCTCCAAGCCCACGGTACCTGATTCAAACTAAATCAGAGGCTCTGCCCACTGCAGAGGGAATATTTGTGTTATCTAATGGGTTCTGTGACCTTTAATCTGACCCTTTGTGGGGATTTTCACAAGATAAAGCAGAATGGATGACAGACAAATGGAATCATCTTTGTTCTGTTGGTTAATGCCCATTACAAATGAGTCTGTAATCCACTTACAAATCTGTTAAAGGGGTAACACATAATTACTGCGTTTAGAAAGCAAACCGGCACATGCAACAAAACGTGGGTGCGTGGAATGTCAGCGCGTCCGCGAGAGTAACGATGGTGGTGTGCTTCCAGTATAAGCAGGTGGAGCAGTACATGTCGTTCCACAAGCTGCCAGCCGACGTCCGACAGAGGATCCACGACTACTACGAGCATCGATTCCAAGGCAAGATGTTTGACGAGGACAACATCCTGGGGGAGCTCAGTGATCCCCTCAAGGAGGTTTGTTATGTGTTAAACCCTTTTCCTCCACCAACGCGCATATATTCATACACTTGGAATCTTTTTCATGAAAATATTTCTCTGGTTTAAATTATTTTATTACCCCAAAAATGCCAATAAATGTATAAAATCATCAGTTGTTACCTTACTTTTACAAAATTACAGTCCAGTACTTGTAGTGTTTCCTGACTGATCAACTGTATCATCCATGAATGATACCAGAAAAAACACAATAACTTAAATGATAAATACTTTTGTTTAATTTTAGTCTATTCTTCAAGGTCTATGTGTGTATTACATGACATGAACATGGATGGAACACTCTAATCTCTCTGTCTGATCGAACCATTAACACGCGTAAACCAGACAGTTGATAATGAATGAAACCACTAAATAAACGTGCAGTGTGTTGACATGGAGGTCCGTGATCGTACCTTAGATTAGTGCTGAATCCCTCTCCCTCTGCAGGAGATCGTCAGCTACAACTGCCGCGGGCTGGTGGCCAACATGCCGCTCTTCGCCAACACGGACCCCCACTTCGTGACCGTGATCCTGACCAAGCTGCGCTTCGAGGTCTTCCAGCCCGGAGACCTGATCATCCGCGAGGGGACGCTGGGTCGGAAGATGTACTTCATTCAGCACGGCGCCGTCACCGTCATCCCGCGTGGCAGCAAGGAGATCACCCTGAATGACGGAGCCTACTTTGGAGGTAAATCCTTGATTTATTTTGTATCCGTTTATTATGCCGATTGATGTCATCGGCCTTTTTCCAGCATAAAAACCTTGTTAGTGAACTAGTTAGTTGATCTTGAATATCATAAGTCATAGGTACGTGGTGTGATGCAGTTAATCTTATCCTACTGTTGCCATGACATCAAATACTTGTAAAGTAATTCTAATGAAAATAATAATTCAAAATACCCCAAAAAGTGCATGGTTATTGGGTTAAACGGCCCCCTCTCACTCGGCCCAGAGATCTGCCTGCTCACCCAAGGAAGGCGCACCGCCACGGTGAAGGCCGACACCTACTGCCGCCTGTACTCGCTGAGCGTGGACAGCTTCAACGAGGTGTTGGAGGAGCATCCCCTGATGAGGCGCGCCTTCGAGAGCGTGGCCGTGGACCGGCTGGGGCGCATCTCCCGCCGCTCCAGCTATCAGCCGCCACCGGCTGATTGACATCCTCCGTGCTCCGAAAGGGACTCCGGAAAAGACGGGAGCGTTTTTTGGTCACATGATGACTCTCGATGACAATTTAATTCCATCTGGATGTGGTTGGGCGTGAATATCTAACACGTTTTTTTTATTGTCTTCACAAAAGCTGAGCAGTATTATAAGGAAATAATGCTTTATGTTTATCTGTCTACGTCACATTTTTGTGTTCAACACGTGTGCTTTCATCCAGTAGTACAGAACAATGGAAATATTGCTTCACAGTATGTTGCTTTACACTGCGTGTGCTCTAACTATCATTATGTTTGAACGGACACGGGAACACCGGTTGCGCAATACGTCATAAATGTACATGTATGAATATCACTGACTTATATCATCCTTTCAATAAAGGATTTATACTAACGTTTCCTGGGGATAAGCCGCTGTGACGTAACCACTGTACAGATTGAATGCTAAATTACAGCGTAAACAGCTGCCATTCGCAGAAAAAAGATAACAGATTAAAGACACTATACAATTCTCTTTTTCTATTTTAAAAAAAGATTTTTCAGGAATAATCCTATCAGATATTTTTCAGGGAAACGTAATTAATTCCTTTAATTTACTTCAAGGATTCAAGGATTCAATACATGATATAATATAATAAAAAGTAATAAGAAGTACGTTTTTATTTATTAAATAACATTTTTCCCAAAATAAAGAAGAAAAATAGAGAAGAAAGTGACTGTTCTGTAGTGTGTTGTATTTCATAATGAACGACTATCTTGTCTTGTAGAAGTGATCCTTTTCCTCCTAATATTATGGATGAAAGCTCCTTTAAATAATGTCGAGCGATGTACTGTAAATATAAGTATTTTGAAAACATAAATAATGCATTGTTTTGATAAAATGTTTTTCTTCTTATGGGTAAGGTTTGGTCATGAATTGTCACTTTTATGTGATTGAGATGATTGATGAAAAAAAGCAACTAGTAACTCGAACAAATATAGATGCATTCTACTAAATTACCTTTAGTGAATACAAATTGATGCTATAAAGCAGGGATGTCCAAACTCTTCCACAAAGGGCCGTGAGGCTGCAGGTTCTTGTTCAACCCAGCAGCAGCAGCACCAGACTGGACTCACTAAATCAACTCATCTGGGTCTTCTACAGCTGACTGGTCAAACTGGGTGTACAAAAACCTGCAGCCTTTATGGAAGAGTTTGGACACCCCTGCTCGAAAGCATTTTATGTAAAAGGCCCGGTCAGTTCGCGGTGGCGGAACTTTTAGTTCCGGGCTGCAGCCGCGGACGGGTTTGCAGGTGACACCGTGCGTCGTGTTTCACTAGCCGGGGACACTCGGAGGTAAGAGCCTCCTGACGCGTCTTTTAACGCCCCGGGCGGCTGCGAACGCTCTTTTCACCGCATGAACTGCGTCTGCAGACGGGCCGGGCCGCGGGCGCCCGCCCGGGATGCGTCTTTAGGGCGCTTTTGGTCGGCCTGCGTCACAAGGTTAAACGCGACTAAAAACGTCCCCGTTCGCAGGAAGGTCGCTCCCCGCGCTTCCACGGCGCGTTTCTGCAGAAGCTGCGGGGTTTTTTTATCCCGAGCTGTCGGCGTCCCCTCGAGATCCGAGCGAGAGAGAAAAAACCTGCAGTTTGACCCGCTGGAGGATGTTAGCGCTCAGGCTAGCTACCGCGAGCTAGCTCTCATAACAGCTGACGTCACGGCGTCACGTGACCCAGCTGTCCCCAGATGCGAGGAGTTAAAAATGAATTCAGATTGGGGAAAAATCACCTTCAAACTGCTTCGTTTGGAACTAATGTTGAATAAAAGACTGTTTACAAACGGTGAATAGATGGAAACCTGACATAAAAATGTGAAAAATACTCTATAATCGGTCGGGACTTGGTAAAATGTATCATGTAATTTGAGTGTTTACTTTGTTTACTTTTGTTTTTTCAAACAAAAAGAATGATGAAATTGGTAAGTAAATAAACTAGATGAGGTAGTAAAAGAAGATCCAGTTGTGAAGTGTATGTAGATGAATAAACCAGGTTGTACTCCGCACTAACTTGGTGTCTGACCACAGAAACGATGCTGTCCCTAAGTCGACTTGTGGTCGGTGGAGTGGCGCGTGTCCCAGCGGCCGTCAGCCAGGCTGGAGTCGGGGCCATCGGACGCTTCAGTAGCACAGCACAGGTACCTGTGGATCACTTGGAATGTTTAGAATGTCACAGCCTTTAAATGCGTTCCTGTCATATTCTCCCAGAGCCCTCCTAAGAAAACAACGTTTGGACCTCTAGCAGACGAGGACAGAATTTTCACGAACCTTTATGGCCGCCACGACTGGAGGTAAGAGCCCGGATTTTGTAATTTGCTCCACATTACGTAAACTCTGTCTTCTAAAAATATCCTTGCTCTGTTTTCAGACTGAAGGGGGCGTTGAGACGCGGCGACTGGTACAAAACGAAGGAGATCCTTTTGAAGGGAGTCGACTGGATCCTCAATGAGATCAAAGTTTCTGGTCTGAGGGGAAGAGGAGGAGCTGGGTTTCCCACAGGCATGAAGTGGAGCTTCATGAACAAGCCCAGCGATGGCAGGTCGGTCAAGAGGTTATAAAGTGACGCACGAGACCGCGTACTTTTGACAGATGAGCCATTACGACCACGAGTAGAAGTAGTGGAAGATCTAACCTCCTCGTTCTTGTTTCAGGCCAAAGTATCTGGTGGTGAATGCGGATGAAGGAGAACCTGGCACCTGTAAGGACAGGGAGATTATGAGGAACGATCCCCACAAGCTGGTGGAGGGCTGCCTGGTTGCTGGCAGGGCCATGGGAGCGCGTGCTGCTTACATCTACATCAGAGGAGAATTTTACAACGAGTCATCCAATCTGCAGGTAACACTGCAAACGGGGGTTCTCAAAGAACGAGACGGGTTCCAGTCGGCAATTTCTAAAACCATCAAATTCTTTGAAGGTTTATTATTGGTCAAGCTCAAGTTCAGATTGTTATGGTTAGTTCTGATATGTTGAATCAGCGGTCCCCAACCCTCGATCAATTGGTACCGGGCCGCCCAAGAAATAATTTATTACTCCTGTTGTATTTATTATCTGAGTCTGAACAATCTTTTATTTTGAAAAATGACCGGATTCTCTCGGTTACATCTCGGTCACTTGAGCACCAAAAGCATCAAAATGAGTCAAAAAAAAAACAGACGTGGAAAGTTTATTTTGAAGGGCAAAAGGCCCAGATTTAGATTTAGCTTTGACATATCAACAATCTATGTGTACCCCCCAGTCAGCAGTAAAATTGTCAACCATTGACTGGTCCGCGATGATAAAAAGGTTGGAGACCACTGTGTTAAATTGTTCTAAAATCACATTATTGTAGGTTTTAAATGTGTAACACTGTAGTCCAGGGGTCTCCAAGCTTCACCCCCCCAGAGGTCCGTGAGGCTGCAGGTTCTGGTCCAACCCAGCAGCAGCAGCACCAGACTGGACTCACTTCATCAACTCATCTGAGTCTTCAACAGCTGACTGGTCAAACTGGGTGAGCTGGACTGGTGGGACCAGAACCTGCAGCCTCACGGCCCCTTGGGGAGGGGTTTGGAGACCCCTGGTGTAGTTGTTTCCATTTTTAAGGCCCAACCTTTTCATCATGTGAACTTAGGTGGCCATCAACGAAGCCTATGCTGCCGGGCTCATCGGGAAGAATGCCTGCGGCTCTGGTTATGATTTTGATGTGTTTGTCATGCGTGGAGCCGGAGCGTACATCTGCGGAGAAGAGACCGCTCTTATCGAGTCCTTGGAGGGAAAGCAGGGGAAGCCGAGACTAAAGCCCCCGTTTCCTGCCGACGTCGGTGAGGAAGCGCCGCCGTTTCGGGGTGTTCCGGTTTTCGGCGTCCCGCTCACATTTCCCTTCTGTCTCAGGCGTGTTTGGCTGCCCCACAACTGTCGCCAACGTGGAAACGGTGTCGGTGGCGCCCACGATCTGCCGTCGTGGGGGCTCCTGGTTTGTGGGCTTTGGCAGAGAGAGGAACTCCGGCACAAAGCTCTTCAACATCTCGGGCCACGTTAACCACCCCTGCACCGTAGAGGAGGAAATGTCTGTCCCTCTGAAAGACCTCATCGAGAGACACGCAGGTACGCTTGTTCTACACTCGGTGAGTCAATTAGGGACACACGCTGCGTTAGCAATCTTTCCAGGACCGAATGACTCTGAGAAGCGAAACCGAGTCGATATAAATTGACCGATGATTGTTTTTTTTCCTTCAATGCACTGCTGTTACCATGTAGCACTTTCATCAGTAGGCTGCTGCAGTGTGTGTGTGTGTGTGTGTGTGTGTGTGTGTGTGTGTGTGTGTGTGTGTGTGTGTGTGTGTGTGTGTGTGTGTGTGTGAGAGAGGTGAGTTAATGGGTGAGCAAGCAGTACTGTGGTGGTAGTGTCTCATAAGAGCCGAGCCAGCATTAATGAAGTGCCTTTAATAAACATTTATTAATAATATATGTGGTGATGAGAGGAGAAGGTGTCTGGAGCTTTCCCCAAGCCCAGTGCTGATATGAAAGGAGTTCCTCAGCCATCTTCTGGGGGTTGAGAAGGTCAATACGCTGCGATAGCACATTTGTGGAACTTGCTCAACAAATAAAGTCACAGGTTTGCGTCTGCCAGCAGCCCCCGAGGGGAGCAGATGAAGGCCCTTCACATGAGCATCACAGTGGAGGCTCATCACACTAGTATGCTTTTGTTGGGATTCTGTAAGTCGGGATGAGAAAACAATGTTTTATAGAAAGTAAATGCTTTTTCTGTTTTAGCATTTCACTCTTCCACAGAACTTTTGTGTTCATCAATTTGATCTATTGCCTCATTTTGGCCAAAGGCTTCAGTAGAATTAGTGAACAAACTCTCATAAAGGAAAAACCTTGTTCTCAAGAGCCAATGATGAAGTATTTTGGACAGATAAATAGGCTTCTTCTGCTTGTTTGTCCTATAACAAGAGGAATATGTCATTAAAAAGCCGGCTTGTGTGGTAGGTGGCGTGCGTGGGGGCTGGGATAACCTGCTGGCCGTCATCCCCGGCGGGTCCTCGACGCCCCTCATCCCCAAGAACGTGTGTGAAGAAGTGTTGATGGACTTCGACGGCCTCATCCAGGCCCAGACCGGCCTGGGTACAGCCGCGCTCATCGTCATGGACAAATCTGTGAGTTCTCCGCCTTCTGCACTTGACGTAATCCATCGAACCGCCGGTGAGACGGTCGAGTGACGGCCCGCGTGTTCGCAGACCGACATCATCAGAGCCATCGCCCGTCTGATTGAGTTCTACAAACACGAGAGCTGTGGCCAGTGCACGCCCTGCAGAGAGGGTGGGGACGCCGCCACCGCCGCTTCTTCAAGCCCAGATTCATTTCCACGGCGACGTCCACGTAACCGTCTCTTCCGTTTCCGCAGGGGTGGACTGGATGAACAAGATGATGTGGCGCTTCGTCAAGGGCGACGCCCAGCGAAGCGAGATCGACATGATCTGGGAGCTCAGCAAGCAGATCGAGGGACACACGATCTGCGCCCTGGGAGACGGCGCCGCCTGGCCAGTGCAGGTACGCGCAAATCAAAAAATGTTTAAGTAGCCTTGCAGTCAGATTAGATTTAGGGTGCGGTTCCCCAAAAGCGTGATTTTATTTGACCAGTCTGAGTGCGGCCGCATTCGTTATTGATCCCACAGTCGGGGGATTCACTGTTCCAGCTGCTCAAACAACAATTTAAAGAGACATTAAATACAACCAATAAATATTGAACCACCCGGGTAGACGCAGAGTAGTTAAACCTGATTAAGTTTGAGCTTTATAGATTTGGTTAATTCATTAAAAACAGAATGCAGCTTTAAATCTTGTGTAATGTTCCTTTTCCTTGTTGCCAGGGCTTAATAAGGCACTTCAGACCTGTCATGGAAGGTCGGATTTCTGAATACCGGGAACAGCAGCAGGCCAGAGCTTAAATGCTGCTCGAACACGTTACTCCCACACCGGCCTGTGTCTCTGCCTCTACGACTCACAAACAAATATTTAAAGTGACAATGTGCCCTTTTGTCCTCTCTTAACATTTTACTTTAACGTGTCTGCCTTTGAATAAAGTCCTATTGAACCTGACACCAACTGTGTCTTGTGCTTTGTACAGGATTTTAAATGTTTTTAAGACGTCAGGGCCAGAATTTAATGAAAAAGGGAGGTTTTTTTACCAAAATATTGCAGCATATTTCATCAGGGGAGGCGCTGCCGAGATCAGTGGGGGACACGTTGACGTGCTGGTTACGTAAACTGAATCTGAGGTCAAGTCATTCAAAACCCGCACAAACGGGACGACGAGAGTCGTGTACGCGAGACATCGTCACAACTTGCACAGAAAGTTGGGAGCTGGAGGGAAGGTGAGAAGCTGGAGAGTGCGAGGTTACGGCTCGTCTGAAGGGCGGCGTCCAGCGGGGGCGTCCTCCAGGTGAAGGACGTGTAGTTCGCCCTCCAGCCCAGCCGGGGGCGCCGGGGCGACGCGAGCTCGTCTGACGAGCGTCAATTAAACATCAACAAGAGAAGGAGGAGGTCAGCGTGTAGTCCAGTAGAGTTCCCAGTAGCTCCCAGTCCAGACTGGGAACCCTCCAGTCAGACTGGGGAGCTCCCAGTCCGGGTGTTTGGCCTCGTCCTGGTTGTATCCAGGTGTGCTGGTCCCAGGTGGGCTCGGGGGGAGAGCGTCGGGGGTCCGGGGCAGTTTTATCGGGATGATTAAACCGGGGGATTATCGGGGATTATCGAGGGATTATCGCCCCGGCGGGGAGATGGAGGTCCACGTGGGCGGCCGAAGCGACGAGCAGGTGCGACTGACACACACCTGGAGAGGTGCTCTGGGTTCCCTTGGATCAGCTGACCTCAGATCAGCCGTCAGGCGTTCACTGATCAGCTGTCGACAGATCAGAGGACCTCTGATCAGCTGTTCTCTGATCAGCTGACCTCAGATCAGCGCTGCCCTGTCACTCTCGTGTCCTGACACTTCAGTCCCACCTCGGGTGATATTTCAGTGTATTGTGGCGTGAGCATAGCAAGGCGACAGAAACAGTGTAGTTCTATTTACCTATGATGAGCAGCAGCGTAAGGCCTCTGTTCACACACGTGTCTCTGTACATAAGGCGTTTTGTTTAAATGAGGATTATTGAACCCTTTATGCACTTTTACCGCTAGATGGGGCCGCGAAGGCAGCGATTAATTACCAAGAATGCATAGGATATATAGAGTCATGTTTTTTTTCCCCAAGTTTTATTAAGAGGAGACAGCGTGTGTTGCTTTATAAGCTGCGGTTGTGTTTAAACATGTTTAAATGGTTTCAATAGTAGGGCACCAAAATAAATAAAAACACACACGGGTGAGCTCTCGCGATATCTGAGGCGCGTGACGTCACGCACCACGTGACGCTAGCTGGATAATCAGCATCTTCCTCCCTCGGCTCACGGTGAGAAATGGACGCCTCCTCGGCGTGTTTACAAAGACCCGGGGGCTCCGGGGGCGGCCCGGCGGGCCGGGGCGCCCGGCCGGTCGGGGGGGGGGCCGCTCCCCAAGGCCGGGGACCCGGGGGGGGGGGCGAGCAGCCCGCCGGGGGGAGCCCGTCCCCGCCGCGGGGCGGCTAACGACGAGCTGCCCGCTCCCCGGACGCCCTCGTCCCGCAGCCCTGCGGGAAAAGCACCGCCTGGACACGCAAGCCCGCCCGCAGCGCCCCCCTCCCCACCCCCCCGGGTCACCTTTGTCTCGAATGACTCGGGTTCCTCGTCCTGGGTGATCTGGAGCGCGATGCTCCACCTCCCAGCGTGACTTGTTGTCGTTTGTCTCAGGTGGTCCCAGGTTGTCTCAGGTGGTCCCAGATTGTCCCAGATTGTCCCAGATTGTCTCAGATTGTCTCAGGTTGTATCAGATGGTCCCAGGTTGTCTCAGGTGGTCCCAGATTGTCCCAGATTGTCCCAGATTGTCTCAGATTGTCTCAGGTTGTATCAGATGGTCCCAGGTTGTCTCAGGTGGTCCCAGATTGTCCCAGATTGTCCCAGATTGTCTCAGGTTGTATCAGATTGTCCCAGGTTGTATCAGATTGTCCCAGATTGTCTCAGGTGGTCCCAGATTGTCCCAGATTGTCTCAGGTTGTATCAGATTGTCTCAGGTGTATCAAATTGTCTCAGATTGTCCCACATTGTCCCAGATTATCTCAGGTTGTCTCAGATGGTCCCAGATTGTCTCAGGTTGTCTCAGATGGTCCCAGATTGTCTCAGGTGGTCCCAGATTGTCTCAGGTTGTATCAGATTGTCTCAGATTGTCCCACATTGTCCCAGATTATCTCAGATCGTCTCAGGTTGTATCAGATTGTCCCACATTGTCCCAGATTATCTCAGATCGTCTCAGGTTGCCTCAGATTGTCCAAGGTTGTCTCAGGTGGTCCCAGGTTGTATCAGATTGTCACAGGTTGTATCAGATTGTCTCAGATTGTCACAGGTTGTATCAGATTGTCTCAGGTTGTATCAGATTGTCTCAGATTGTCCCACATTGTCCCAGATTATCTCAGATCGTCTCAGGTTGTATCAGATTGTCTCAGATTGTCCCACATTGTCCCAGATTATTTTAGATCGTCTCTGGTTGCCTCAGATTGTCCAAGGTTGTCTCAGGTGGTCCCAGGTTGTCTCAGATTGTCACAGGTTGTATCAGATTGTCTCAGATTGTCACAGGTTGTATCAGATTGTCTCAGATTGTCCCACATTGTCCCAGGTTGTCCCAGATTATCTCAGACTATCTCAGATTGTCCCAGGTTGTATCAGATTGTCCCAGACTGATGACAGCACTTGTGTTCATGGCTCAGGTCGCCCCGGCGCCTCGATGAAAGCGTCGGCATGGACGCCGTGAAGATCGAGCAGGTCGTGGTCGGAAACGAGGTGAGCTCAAGCCCGGTGGAGATCAAATCGGAGCCCGTGGTCGTCCCCCTGCAGCCCAGTAAGTCCGCGCCCTTTTCTGAGCCTCGGGTGTGACGCACCATCGCGTGGACGCAGACGCTGTCCAGCCACGCCACGAGGGCTCACGATACGTGTGTGTGTGTGTGTGTGTGTGTGTGTACAGGTCAGAGCGAGAGTCTGCAGTGTTTCCAGTGCTTGATCACCTTCTCCGACTCCAAAGTTAAGGAAAGGCACGTAAAGAAGTTTCATGAGGACCAACACAAGCAACACCTGCAGCAGGTAGGGAAAGCAAGACTCGGTTAACGCCGTCTTTGTTGGAAACGCGTCTCTTCCCGGCGATGTTCAGGCAGGCCTCGCGTGCGTCTCGCCACAGATTTCCGCCGCGCATGCGGCGGCACTATAATACACGTCCATCTGCCCTAGTGTCTTAATGAAGGCATCGGCATGGACGCAGTGAAAATAGAGCCAGTAATTGTCGGAAGCGAGGTCAGCTCGTCGTCAGTGGAGATAAAGCCAGAGCCCGTGGTCATCCCTCTGCAGCCCAGTGAGTGAACGACATTTTTGTGTCTCGCGCACAATAAACGCACATTATTATTGTTATTATTGACGGACCGGTGTCGTTCTTCCTCTAACTCCGCACGTTGCTCCTACTGTCTTTGTGTGCAGGTCAGGATGAGAGTCTGCAGTGTTTCCAGTGCTTGATCACCTTCTCCAACTCCAAAGTTAAGGAAAGACACATAAAGAAGTTTCATGGGGATCAATACAAGCAACACCTGCAGCAGGTAGGGAAAACAACTCCTCAAAACAACTGCAAATTCAGTAAAACTCCACTACCAACAGTCTGTGTGTGCCTTGCTCTCTCATGTATTTTTCATCTTTTGTTGTACAGAAGAATACGCTGTTCACTTGCTACAGGTGTGACAAGTGCTTCTTCACCTCTGGGGAGCTCAGTCAGCACCAGGCTACCCACAGTAGAGAGGAGAAGCCCTTTTGCTGTGGCTACTGCCGCAAAGAATTCTGCACCTTCAGTGAGGTGAGGCCACAGCAGACATGGCACATGCTTGCGATTTGTCCTTGGAAATTGCGCGACCGCTTCTCTCTCCCCCGACACTAATAAATAATGAATGCCTTGCAGCTGAACAAACACAGGAGGGAGGAGTGCACAGAGTGTATGGAGCGACGGTGTCCTTGTAAGGACTGCGGTGCCTTGTTCCCCAACTCCGAGCGGCTCCTCAACCATCGCATCGCGATGCATCCAGAGTGCCTGGTAGTGGTCAGAGACGTGAGCGCCTACCAGTGCTCCAAATGCAGCCAGTGTTTCCAGGCAGAGGATGAGCTCGCGAAGCACCAGCAGAGCTCCGCTTGTAACACGAACCACGACGCCAAACCTCAGGGCAAAAAGCGCGCCCCAAATCCCAAAAACGATGCTCACTCGGAGGCCGTAGCCGGCAAGAAAATCAAAGAAGAAGAGACGGAGGACTGGAGCGCGTACAGCGACTCGACTGTCAACGAGGGCTGCCCCTCTAACGAGCAAAATATAGAGCTCAAGATCCCGTGCTCTGAAACCGGCTGCGATTTCGTGTTTCCGTCTGTCGAAGCCTTGAGGGCCCACAAGAAGAAGATCCACGGGCGTCCCCACAAGACTCACGCGTGCACCGAGTGCGATCAGCGGTACGTCCGTCTGGAGCAGCTCAGCGCGCACATGGCCAGCGTTCACCAGTCGGGGTACGCCTGCAACGCCTGCGGGAAGTGCTTCGCTCACGAGAGCGCCCTAAAAACTCACCAGAAGACCCACAGGAGCAAAGAGGACGTGGCAGAACAAAGATAATATATGGAGGATGGAGCGTCGTCAGTCAAAGGGTTTTAAAATATATGATATTCTCTGTGAATAAGTATGTGTACATGTTGGTTTTAAAGTAAGCTTATACGACGCCATAGAAGTGCAGAGGTTGTTTCTGGAATGTTTTTTTTTTTTTTTTCCACGTTTTTCTTTGAATCCTCATCTGTAATGTTACACGTCTAAATAAGACTTTACTGATCTGCGCAAAATTGTCCACTCTAAGATCACGTCGATGCCATTTCTGTTGTCCTGTTACTTTTGTCGCATTGTACATATTTTATATATGTGTTATCACTATAGCTGATGCTCATGTAGGAATGTATGCTTTTGTTATTTTTAGGAAAACATAGTGGTGAAAATGAGAGAGTACAAAATATAAATCTGAAATCCCAGAAAGATGGAAGTCTTTTTTTTGTGATGAATTTGTATTGGTTATACTGTAGTGTGATTTCCAGATGTGGGGTCTTAGTTTTCAAAAAAAAAAAAAAAATATATATATAGCTGTTGAATTAAAAACATGCTGCTGATTTGTTTATTTGGCTGTAGTTTTATATCATCTGAAGGCAATTTTTATTCTCTAAAGGTAGTAGGGGCGGCCCAAGTGCAAGTGGGTGTGACTTGAATGTGCTGCATTTGCAGTTATTAATCAGAAACGTGGCTTTCAAATCACATTTTGATCAACAAACTCGCCAGCTGCGTGCGTCACCAAATTCAGCGGGATAAGCGGAATAAAATGAAAACCACCAATTCTTCAACCAGCCTGTGCTCAGAAGCCCGTTAAACACGACTCGATGCGCCCCGCATAATTAAAATTGGGGAACATTCTGGTGTTGTATTGTAATGTTATTTTTAAATTTGAACACAAAAAAAAAAGAATCGGCGCCAACGTTGACGTTCGTGAACGAACACAGAGGCGCGCCTCCTGACCCGAGTCAAAATGATTGTTCTATTTAAGACTCTGTTTCGTGTTTTTTATTGTTGTTTTTTCGTCCTTAATCCCCCCAAAAGGCGGTGTTTTTTTAAAAAAAAAAAAAAAAAAAAAACCACTTATCGCCGAACCTGCGCAGTCGGCAACCGCCTCCACCTCCCATGATGCACCGCGCCGCCCTCGCGCCTCCGCGGTCCATCTTGCCTCGCGGCGTCACCTTCCTGCTGTTGTGGTGAATAATGGCGGCATCGGGGGCCCACGTCTCTTCCGCGGGCGCCCAGGGCGTCGCCAAGGCCCGCTTCCCCGGCCGGCCGTGCGCGGCCCGCAGCAGGCTGCGGTCGGAGCGGCGCGGCCGGCTGGGCCGGGACGAGCCGGGGCCCGGGCCCGGGCCGGGGCCGGCCGCCGGGAGGCCGCGGCCCGTCAACATCGGCCTCGCGCTGAGCGAAGACCCGCAGCTGCTGCGCCTCCTCGGGATGGCCGAGAAGCACGGCCGCCGCGGCGACGCGGGCTTCGACTCGGGACACAGCGACGACGTAAGCCGCCGGCCCGCCGCCGCTCCGGAGCCGCCTCGCTTTCCTTTGTCCCGACGGGACGCTTTTTGTCGGCCTTGAGCCTTTTTTTTTGTGACATTTTAAACGCCTCGCTCGGTCCGGCCGTCCGGGGCCGGGCCGAGGCCGCCTCGCAGCCCGAGCCCCGAACGGCCCCCCCCCCCACCAGCACCACCAGCACCCTCCAGGGCTGTCCCGGGGAGGTGGTGGGTGTTGGGGGTGGGGGGGTGGTGTTCTCTGCGCCCCCCGTGTTTTGACGTGCGGCCGGGGGTGTTTGCGCCCGGTGCGTCGGTGGGTTCGGGTGTCTTTCCCCCCTTTTTTCGCGATTAAAACCACCCCCCCGTCTTTTCCCTCCTCTGGCGCTTCCTCGGTTCGAGGCTGTCAGCTGATTGCTGGGGGTTTTAAACGTCACCCAGCCGAACGGGAAACAAAACAACCTCCCACCGCCTTTAAACCTGCACTCGTGTTGTCTTCGTGTGCTGCAAGCACATCGGTAACTTTTATAAATAAAACGAAAAGCGCTCGGTTTAAATCTTTAATTCTTTTTAGCATCTGTTAAAATAATTTAATACCTCATATATATATATATATATATATTTGATGAGGTTATGGGTCAAGTGATTGCTAAATGCAGCCTATTCTTGCATACTCTTGAATTGCATGCTGAAATGTTACGTTAATAGTGGTGATAGTTGAATACTGAATACTAAACGAAAAAGGAGATCTAAATATATTATTAATCCCCGGGGCATGGGCTGTGATGCATGGCATCGTTCTATCACTGATTCAATCGTGCAGTTTGGACAAATGTAACGTTCCATGGTTTGTGCCGATACCTGGAATGTTGCATGATGAAATGGCAGAGGTGGTGAGGTTGGTTTGAATAAGGGTGTGGATGCTCGTACAATGCTTCACGCTCTCCTGGATTGGTTGGACTGTTTGTGCATTAGCCTCCGTGGCCAGTAGCTCTTGGTTTTCTTCCTTTCTATAATTTGAAGTAAGCTTGTTGTCATGTTACGTATCTGATTTCATCTTGCTGCTCTTCATAGTGGTCTGGAGATCTATATCTAGTTGAAGTTAGGCTGGCACGGAGGCAGAGGAGTGTAACAGGATTTCTGTACACTGTTCCATCACTTCTGAGGTGTCATCAGTGATAATTTCTTGGTAATAAATCTACAGGATATTTTTTTTGAGCATACTGTATATGAATAATTCATAGTTATAAGTTGAGATCTTCATTTGATGTTTGCAGGAGGATGTGATACAAGTACTTATTGTTTTGCTGCTGGGAATATTTTAAGTGAAGTAGTTACTGCATATATGACATTTCAATATATTTTAATAATTTATTTGCTGTTTTATGTTCCAGTTGCTACTTCAATTATTTATTACAGAGGAAAATAAAAAAAAATCAAAGCTGATGTCTTTTCTAAAGGCATACAGAGAGTGAGAGCTCTGCACCTTGTTCACTGCTGCATTATGTAATGGTTATTTACAATTTAATTTTAAATTATGTTGACTGGGTTCTCCTGCAGATCTATGCAACAATGATGTGGAGTGAGGGGTTACAGCTATGCTGAGCTTCAAGTTGCTTTTGCAAACCGCAGACTGACATTTCTTAAATCAAATTGTGTTTTGTTTTTGTTTTTTAATCAGTTTGTCCTGTGTTAGTTGCATTGTGTAATATAAAGAACTGTCCTGATTACTGATTACTAGCAAATGTTAATCTGCTTCTGGCTCATTACATGCCATAATACAATAAACTACATTTTCTGAAAATGAAAAGAAAGGTCTTAGTTCACAAATAAAATAGAACTGACCTTCAATTAACTTAATTTGTTGTCAGAGTTATAAGTTCTGAATAGTTTCTCAATGCCACCAGTGGAAAATAAGGTGTGATTTTTATGATTTAATGTTACCCGAGAAGTTTATGATCTTCACATTGATTTTCACATGAACTTGACCTTGTCTTTTTTTTTCTACAGGAGGGGGAGTTCGCTGGATTTGGGACCAGAAGAGGCCGTCCATCGAAACCTTCACTCAGGCAAACACAGACTTCTCCATCTCCAGACCAAACGGAGGAAGAAAAACCTGTTGTTGGAAAAATGATATCCAAAACAGCAAAATCAACTCTTATTGGGAAAATTGTACCACGAGCTGCTAAAGACAGCCCGGAAAAGGAAATCCCTAAAGCAGTGGTTAGACTGCGTGGCAATCAACAAACGCCCACCGTGAAAGATGAGCCAGATGAAGCCCTGGATATACTGAGGAGAACAAGATGGAGAAGCTTAACTGAGAAAGCGGGAACATCAGAAGATGGAAGTGGGCAAAGCCAGACATCTGTTAGTTTAACGGGTTGCAGTAAACGGGACAAAATGGTCATCCCTCTGACAGAAATCAGAGATCTTAGACAGACCTCCAGAGTTCAAGCACTGTCAAAAGACGCGGATGTCGACCAGCCCCAGCCACAAAGACCTGTGAAGCGTACAAGGGGATTCCGATTTGGGAACACCAAATGCGCCACTCAAGAAGTCGCCTTGACGTGCACGTCTATTCACAAGCAGCAAAGAAAGAGACTGGCCAAGGGCATGGTTGCCTCTCCTGAGGCTGGAGCTGAAGCTGGCTCCCAGACGGGAGAGGAGGCAGCGATGCCTCTCGAGTGTAAAGCTAAAGACTCCTCTGAGAAAAGGCCGCATAGAAAACAGCGTAAATCTTTGTATGGAGACAAGCGAAAATCGCTAAAAAATGACTCTCGTATCACACTTCCCAAGTTGAGGCGTAATCGCATAAAGCGCGTTTTTTACACTTATGTAGTCGAGCCTGTTCCGACCACGGTGCCGTCTGATGGAAATGAGCAGTCGCTGCAAAGCCAGGATGTTAATCCCTCTGTTTGTGAACCAGGCCAGGAGAACTCAAACAGCTCCACTCCTCTGAGTGCACGGTCCTCCCGTGTTATTAAAGTTCCAAAGAGGTTCTTGGATGAGGAAATTATCCCCTTCCCAAAAGGTTCCTTGTCAACATGGCTTAAAACTCAAACAAAGGAGGACGAAAGGCCGAGTCCATCGCGGCATGAATCCAGTTACGATGATAGCTGTCAACAGTTGGACGATATACACTTAATAAATAACCAGTCTAGAGGGGATGTTTCTCCAACTCCCAGCGCTACCACAAGCCATCAAGAGATTTACAAGAACCTCAAGAAGCTGACGTTAAAGGTGGCTGAGAAAAAGAAGAGTCACCCGTCTTGCGAAGAAGATCATCTACATGACAGCGATTGTTCAGTCACGCATGTGAAGAAAAGACGAAAATCAAAGATCACGATGGAGGAGCTGGATAGTCCTGGCGTTGTGAGGAAACTGTCTGTGGTGGTCAACAGGAACATGGAAAGGCCTTCAGGTCAATCAAGGGCAGATGAGGATAATAGTAAGATCGCTTCCCCTTTTTTGTCTACTTTGTTAACGTTTTGAATCATTTTTATCTTTTTTTAGTTACTATTTGCATGCCTTCATATGCACGTGCATAAATCTATACATCACTGTTTAAACAAGGACCTCTCAAATGTAAATGTTTGAATATGTAGAATGATATCCAGGACTGCACATTGTGGGATTGTTTTTTTGTTTTTAGAAAAAGTGTGTAAATTAAATCAAAATGTAGCTTAGTTCCTTGCTCATTGTAGATAAAAAGGTTTGGTGAATTTGCACAATATACATGCCATTATAAAGATGTGCATGTTTTTTTTCCCCACTACCTGGTACAGATGAAGCAGACAAAGTGCCCACTGAGAGCCGTGAAGAAGAGGTCAGTGGGCCAAGCCATCGTATTGGTCTGAGCGGCGCCAACAAGACGATGCTCCACCTACTGAAGAAGGCCAAGGTTCAACTCATCAAGATTGATCAGCAAAAGCAGCTGAAGTTGTCTCAGGTAAGAATTCTAAACTCCGGTCGACTCATTCTATTTGAATAATCTGCAGAACAGGAGGGACTAAATCAGTGATCAGAAACACTCGAAATCCCCTCGTCGGCATGATTGGCTACAGTTTAGTCATCTTATGACTGCAGACAGTCAATCCCAGAGGACCGAGCAGCTGAAGAGCTGAAAATAATTCAACTGGCCCTCTTTCATCTTTCAGTTTTCACTCTGACATTTCAGTGTTCCTTATTTGTTTCCTGTTTGTAACCGCTGCTACTTCTACTCTTTAATCATGTATGTTGTCTACACCTCCCTCTTTCAATTTAAATTAAAAACGCCACCGTCTTTCAATTTAAAATAAGGGAAAAAGAAACGCAAACAAAATCTTTGTGTGATTGTTTTTAGTTTCAAAGTAGAATTACATGGATTGCGTGAATATTTTCACCTGTAAAATACACATTGTGCGTCTTTAGTAGAACTGTACATGTAATGCATTGAGATGAGGGGTAGTACTGTTATGGTAGAGAACAAGGGTGGCCAGCCCAGTCCTATGAGAGACCCAATCCAGCAGGATATTCTGTCCCAATGGGAAGATAACAGCTCTCTCCTGAAATGCTCGTTCCCTTGGCGACAGCAGTTGTCTACCTGGTGGAACAGATAACCCTGCTGAATTGTGGCTCTCGCAGGACTGGGTTGGCCAGCCCTGATGGTAGATATAGATTTTTCCTACTTGTTTTTTCCAATAGCTGGGTTCCAGAGAAGCTCGAGTTCCAGTGATGAGGAGGAGGAAGAGGAGGAAAGTTGGTGTATCCTCCAAAGATGTTGGTTCTCCGGTAACATTTTAACATTTCTAATGTTTTAGAAAGATGTATGGGGAAAAATGATCCAGTATCCTTTGTTAGGTTATTACCTCATTCTCCTCTTGTTAATTACATTTAAAGAAGTCTTCCACCATCCATTCATTCGTTTCATTCTTTATTTTCCTATTTTTTTTATGCATGTATGTATAGGAGCAGCCTCTGGGTGGTCCCAGAATCAAACACGTCTGTCGCGCAGCAGCAGTGGCTTTAGGACAACCCCGTGCCATGGTGCCAGACGACATTCCCAGACTGAGTGCCCTGCCGCTTCATGAGAGAGAGGGCATCACCTTTTCTCCCGCAGCAGAAGGTAGCGTGTCCACACATGTCCTTGTAAGGCAGAATGTCAAATTTAACCTTTGGATTTGTGCAAAAGCACACCAGAAAGCAATTGGCTGTTTCAGTCAAACTCCAAATTTCCACTGAGCACTTCTCGCATTTCAGGGTTGAACAGTTGCATCATGGCTGTTGTGGTCTATTTCCACCAGCTTCACAGTAACTGTTGCAGTCATCTGAGGCAGGTGAAGACACAGGACTATTTTGGTTGGTTAATGTGATGTGTGTGTGTGTGTATACAGACACAGAAAACTGTCATGATACAGACTGCATTTTTATTGTTTTTCAAAGAATCAAAGAATACAAGGGTAAGAAATTGTCAGAAGTGAACAGTGTGAACAAATTCAGTGCACTCTTCTCTGCCACTGGACACACTACAGCAGTGTGTGATGTGGCGTCCATGTGCTACATCATTTTGGTGGAAATTTGGGGTAAGACGGCAAGTAAATTTCACTCCAACCAAGGAATGATGAATGGATGATTTGTTAAATTCTGTAGTCAACTGGGACGACTGCATTTTTGTCCATTGTGTTTCTTGGATTTGTGCTCCATACAATCAGTACCGTATGAAGCCAGTTATGGTATTCATTGTCACAGAAGTAAAGGAAGTAGTGTGACACGGGTAATGCATAAAATTAAGACTGAGTAAATTTTCTAGGACATAAGAAGAGTTTGGAAGTTTGAATTTGATGTCATTTTTTGTTGCTCAGTGCATTATTGTGAATTTCAACAAAAGGAAATATGTTGCATCTATATATCACTGTTGGATCTAAGACTATGACTCAAGAGTCAATAGACAGGGATTCTTATCAAAATTATCTGGATCAGAGCAAAGACCTGGTAATATGAGGGGGGGCGCTTGGTGAGCTGCTACATCTTGGCATACTGTTATTACTGATTAAATGAAGTGTAATTGCCGGAAATAAACGGCTATATTAAAGTTGTTTTTAAAATATTATTAGTCAGGCCTATAATATAGTCCTCTATATACATTACAGTGGATGCAACTGAAGTAAAGACCATCTTATTGTCGTGAGAGATGTCATATTTTTATGCAAGATTCAGTAAAACGGGAAAGACAAAACGTCTCAGTAACATCTTAATACATTTAATTCAAATAACTTATGGTGTATAGAAAATGATAAATTGTCAAAATCATTTCAAATCTCTCTTTTAAGCATGTTATCAGCCTGATTGTCACATTTGTTGTCTCATGTAGTATCTGTTTTCATTCCAGTACCTCTGAAATATACCCATTAGCTTCTACTTGACCTGAATCTTTTTAACAATTCCTGTAAGGAAAAGCTGCTCTCAAGTACTCGGTAGCTCATATTCTTTCCCCAAAAGACACAGTTAAATTCTGCAACACGAAGGAAAAAAATCAACCACTTTTTTTAATCTTTTGGCCAAAGTAACACGCTGAGCAGAAAATGCTTTGTTCGCTCAATGTAATTGTAAATTTAGATATCTTCCAGCAAAAATATCTTTTGTCACACACAGATTAGCCACCGCTGTTGGAAAGCTTTACCCAACACTGGTCAAGTGAGCATCACTCAGTATGAGGTGAGGAAGTGCAATTTGACAAAATTAACATATTTAGTGTTGTTGGGAAAAAAAAGATCCTTTCACAACCTACATTGTTAAATCAACCTTGTGACATGTTTGCACCTGGTGTTGCATCCTGGGTGATTTGGTCACTAATTGAAAATTTAAAAATATCCAACGCATAGATGTGTTGAGGAAGCAGGTCGTCCTGTTCAAGCCAGTTGGGATGTGATGTGTTTGCACGTGTCAGGTTCCTCTAGCTGTGTGTGATATTGCCGGCAGCCATGGCGGAGTTCTGCCCAATTAACAAGTGTTCCTTTGTTTAAACAAAACCACTTTGTTTGGAAAAAAAAAATTACACAGCTCTCATGAGAAAATTTGAAGAAAATTGTGCATTCTTGTTTTTCCACCTTTTGTCCACACGGTGGCTTTGTTCTGAGAACTGCAACCCTGATTGTGTGGGCGGTGAAAACAGGATTGTTATTTACTGAATGTACCCTCCAATGGGCGCAGTCGGCATTCTTTACTTTGCTGTTTTGTAGTTGAGTGGGTCTCTCAAACGGTTGGGTGTTTGAAGAGAAGACTTCTCTTTTTTGCCATCTTGTTTTCTAATTAGTTCGCTCTCGCCGCACACACAAAGGCAGCCGTTATGCACGCGCGCTGTTTTTCCTGTAGTTTGGCCATAACAACAAAACTGTTACAGTGCTACTGATTGACACGTGCGCCACTGTTTTTCCACACAAAGGGTTTGTGTGTCTATGTGGAAGAAGAATCTCTGAATTTCTGAATACTGGATTCAAAAGTATTTCATTAGGACTGTTGTAGAGTCAAGACAAATGGTGTTTCTGAATACTGCATAACCCATTTTAATACTTGTAGTACATCTTTACCTTGTATTTTAAATTTTTATATTTCACCTTGGTGTCAACCTCACATGTACAACTTTAGTTTTTCCATTTTGACTGTATTGGAAAACAAGACTTAAACTTACACAAAAATAAAATCCGAGTTGGACATTTTTTTTTATTTTATTTTTTTTATTGGAAAATCACAATCTTTAAATATTTTTAGGTTTTGATTTAGATTAAAATGTAGGCAGTGCATCGTAAGTATCACTTTACTCGGCACAAAAAAGGATAAAATTAGTCTCAAGTCTGCACTCCTGACATTGAAATAAAGGCTCGGCGAGGCTTCTGCTGCGTCGTGATTTGGCTCAAGAGGTGTGCATGACATGACTCTATTATATCCAATAGATGCAGCACTTAATTATTTTACTGTTTAGCCAACTATTTTCTTGGGAACATACCAAATTATATGATGTCATTGCACAAAACCATAAATGATGTGGTGCTTTAGTTCAGAGGAACTACCTGTAAACTTTGTGAAACCATTTTTCCATTTTTGCACACGTGATAAAAAGAGAAATGCTCTTTTCTTTTTTTTTCCTTTTTAAATTCAAGAGAATACTTTGAGCCTTTTTCCATTTTAAAACCTCTACGTCTGCCTTTTACTTGTATTTTATTAACGATTCTACTTGGGAATTGTGAAGGGATAACCCAGGATTAGTGCCAGGTGTAAACATCCACAAGCTTTCTCTTTCTGAAATCGATTGTGTCATACGTGCGTTTCCACGCCTGGCAGCAGAAAGAAATTATTTATTTTTAACCCTTTCTATTTCACAATCAAAAGAATGTTCAGACATCATAATTTCTCAGCAATAAATGAGAGATGATTATTCAACTAACTCAAGTGACTCCCTACTTGTCCGTCACCCTGAGGCTGCCTTTAGTAACCGCCGTAGCTGTAGATGCGATGCTTGCTTGTTGGACAAAGGATCTGGAAAAAGCATCTTTGGTCGCTGCACTTAGCTACTGTATGTCAGGCCTCCTGTTGACCGTAGCTGTGACATCACCGAAGTGTCGGCCCAATTTATAACACGTGTATGTTGAACCAAATGTGATATTTTTGGCATGTTTACCCATCCTCTTTGTCTGTCTTATCTCAAGATGTGGCAGATGATGACGATGACCTCACTGATAAGGACAGGACACAGTGGATTGTCTCTCAGGAACACATCCAGCAGAGGAGGAGGGGGAGGGAAAAGGGCCGCAGGTTAAAAAAAAAGAAGACCTTGACTCAGTACAGACACGGAGGAGTTCGATCCCGGCGCTGCGGTGTCTGTAAAGGCTGCTTGATCGTGGAAGACTGCTCCAAATGCATGAACTGCCTAGATAAGCCCAAGTTTGGGGGACCGAACACCAAGCGTCAGTGTTGCGTGTAAGTTGAACCAATGTCCAGAATACCTGTTCCACCTCTGTACAATTAGACTGACAACTGTGCTCCTGATCTTTTTTTATTTTTTTTAAACAGATACTGCGGCTAGTGGAAACACTGTACAGTTTATCTTGCACATTTTAATTTTTAGCATCTTGTTTTCTTTCCAGATACAGGAGGTGTGTGCGAATTGAAAAAGGGAAGATAGAGCGAGTTGTAAAACCTTTTAAAGGTATTTCTCTTAGAGAATGCTCTCTCTAACCCAGTCTGCATTCAAATATTTGGTTTACAAAATTAATCACGAGGCTGTTTTTCTCAGTCCAGGCGAGGGGTTTTGTGGAAGCTGTTTCAAGCAGCGACGAAGGAAACTGGAGCGTCGGAGGGGATGGCGAGGGTTCCTCATTAGCGTTGCCTGGGATCAGAAAACAGTCACTGAGAAACATTACTCCACGCTCCTACAGCAGCCTGCTCAAGTCTGAATCTGAGGAAGATGAGGAGGAGCAAGAGAATAAGGCAGATAAATCAACATTTAGGCCAAAAGTAGCTCCTGCTCTCAAGCAAAGTAAGTGAAAGTGGATGGTAAAGCATGTTAAGTAAAGAAAGCAAATAGGTTCCCCGTCCATCGAGCATTTATTATAACAGTTCAGCACTGTGTTCATTTGTTTAATGTCTAATTTGATCTGTTTATTTTCTGGAGATTTCCCTCACGAAGATGGTGAACCACACCCAGAAAATCCTCCAGCTGAGGTGATTAAGCATCGCCGGCTGTTCTCTAGAGGAGTGGGGAACCGACCCAGAGGTTACAAGGTAAAAACCACCGATTTCCTCTCCAATTTTCTGCATGTCACTTAATCTTCCCTGGGTCAAAGTGGATTTATGGAATATGTGTTTTGGCCTTCATATTTCCATATAAGTAGTTACAAGTAAGTGTAACGGCTAAGTTAGGAGATTGAACGGCAGTCAATTACTATACTGTGGAAGATTGTGTTTCAGCCTTGCAGCTTTGTAAAGAAAGACCCTGAGCTTGTCTACATGCACATATGCCTCGCAAGTGTGTTTTTTGTTTTTTTTTTCCTTCCTCCCCATGTGGAAAAACACTCTGCAGTCTGTCGGATAAAAGTGTGATTAAAGCAGAACCACCCACAGCTTAGCCTATTTGCTGCAACTTCATGCTCTAAATATAATACTCACTTTGGTGTGTATGTTTTCTATGCAGTCAAGAGCATGCATTTAGTCCTAAATAGTTTGTATTGTTTGATCTCCATACCTGCTTGCTATACTTTTTAAAAATACTAAAATACCACCTCAAGTGTGAGAATTTAGGATATGTAATTAATGCATCGATTTTCCAAGCACTCTTGTGCCCACTATTATAACCCCTCGTGTTAATGTAGCTAAAGTGCAGTGTATGGATGGGAGCAGTGCTAAGTGGATGGTTTGTGAAAACCACAAGAAAATGCCACTCACTTTGTTCCAATGAAAGGGAGGGATCTATTAATAAGTACACATAGATTTTCACACAGAACGAGCTGGAAGTGCCATCTCCTAAGCATTTTCTGGTCAGCGCATCACCTTCTGGTGCAAGGCTTGGCTCTACTGGAATTTATCTGGCGAACCTGATGAATTGATTCAGATTATTCCACTGCTAACCTGTGATTAACCTGATTAAAGAGCTTAGTCATTAACAACACCATTTGTTTCTTTTGATTTGTCCACATTAAGAATTTAGACTAAAACACTGCTCTTTCCAAATACCACTATACCCAGGTTTGCAAGTCTTCATTAAAACAAGTGAATAAGGTCTTTGAAAATGCACTAATATATTCTTTTTATATTAACATTTAGTTTCATATGGTTCCGTTTTATATATTTTCATTTTTAACATGACAGTTAACCATTCTGTTATGCCTGAAGGTTCACATATGTCATCTATTTAAAGAATCATGGGGGTCTGTGTTGCTGGGCAGATTGTTTTTCCAAGTATATTTACTTTATTTATGTTTTTTTTTTTTTTTAAAGGGAAATCAATCAATAAGTGATGGTCACAAATACATAGACAATTTTAAAATTTGAGACCAACGGCCATTTAAAAATAAAATGTTATAATTAATCCTAATTATTATAGCCTACTTCTGTTTCATCTAATCTGGGTTGAACAAGGTTATGCTTTTGTTACATTGTTTCTTACATGAAATAGGTTTTGCTTGCTCAGTCACCGTTAGCCCTGTATTTACATAATTCTTGCTGCTTTCTGCTATTTGTGAAAATCTGCCTTTCAAAGTTGAATTCATTGTCTCCTCACATGTGCCTGTTGGTTGTGAGCTGGTACTGTTTTTTGTGATAAAGTATATACAACATAAATCCTTTAAGCAACATGTAGCTTTCTCAAAGATTGCTTTCATGGCGGCTTTGTTAAGGAGAAGAGCTCAGCAGAAAGAGAGACATGGCTGTGGATGGTACACTGGTGGGTCTGAAGGCAAATAGTGGTTGAGATTTTAAGGTTTTTAGGTCCGTATCAGCCCTTTTTTCTGTGCATTTGGTGTTCCCGGCATAACTTGCTTTTCACTAAAAGAAGCACCTGCATGAATATAAGTAAGCGCGCACGTTTGAAACTGTAATGATGCATGGACATGTTGACGCACAGTATCCCGATATGTCCAAGATTGTTTAATATTTAGAATAAAAGAGAAGCCAGAGCTTTATAAACTGGAGAGCAGATGATGTGAAGCATGAACTCTGCTGATGTGCTATTATAAGAAATTCAGTTTTTATTGTAATGCACATCAGGCTTCCTTGTTTAGACTCCACGTGGCTTAAATGTTTAATTATCTGTGTTTAAACTGGTCATGTGCTTCTTTACCGCTTTGTTGTCAGCGCTGTTGAGTCCAGCTGTTTAAAGTCTTTTAGCTCTCTTTCTCTTTGAGTTCATGGCTAACATAACTTTGCCTTTTCTGCCACTTTGGCTGCTTAGTCGCCGCCTCTGCATGCCACTAAATTCAGTGCAACTGTGAATCCTGTCATACTGGTTTGGCTTAGGCAGTCCCCTCCTCCACAGGAACACCAGAACACAGAGGAACTGGAGTCCAGAGAAATTTTACCAGAAACCAGCCCATCCAGGAGGCCGAAGCTGCTGCAGCAGCCGCAAATACGCTTACACCGCCTGCCCCCTTTTGTAGTCCAGTCATGTCTGAGTTCGCCACTGCAGTTGCGCCAGTGCGCCATGCAGTGTGTCGCGAACGAACATCCATTTTTATCGCAGCTTATGACAGTGCTCAAATTTTCCAAGAATGTAGAATCCACAACAGAGCCTCCTGAAGTGTCTGAGGCCGCAATAAAGCCTTCTCCTTTACCACCAGATGCCAAAGCACTTTACTCATTGAAATTCCCAGTGTTACACTTGTACAGTTTGCCGTTGTCTGTGGTGAAGTCAGCCATTCATCCTCGCTCTGTGCTTCCAAAAATACCCTCAAAGTTATGTGACCGGCGACCAGCTGAGCCTGAAGTGCAAAACCAAAATGAAAATATTACACATGACAATGTGCAAGAGTGCCATCAGGCTGTTGATGGGACCCAAACAGAATTACAGGGGAATGCACCTGTGGAACAGGAGGACAGCCGAGGGGGCCGGCCTGAAGACGAGGAGGAAGGGACGGTGCTGAGAAACTGCACAACTGATCCACACTATTTCCTTCGTTCTCAGAATCCTGCAGAGGTTCCTACAGTGAACACCCTGTCGGGGTTCACTTGTGGAGTTCCCCAAAAGGGTCTGCTGCAGAACAAACACAAGATCCGTGTGGATTTCAAGGTGTGTTTCCTGTCGTGAGTCAATAAGACAGCTTTTATAAATACCTTTTTTTTATAAATGCCCTGATTCTTTGTCTTCCAGGAGGACTGTGCTGTGCAGAACGTCTGGCTAATGGGTGGCCTCAGTGTCCTCACATCTGTCGCCACCACTCCACAGCCTGTCTGTCTGCTCTGCGCTAGTAAAGGGCGACACGAGGTAAACGACAGTTGACGTTTGGTCGATCGTTTTGACGGCAAATGTGTTCTGCATCTTCTACAAAAGATTGCGGTGCATTGCGTTTTGAAGACCTGGGTTTCACATTTAATTGACAGATTGGAATACAATTACTTGCTATTTAAGGAAAACGGCACGTTGCAACCCCACCACAGTCTGAAAATATGAAAAGCTATAGTGTCAGCGTCCCACGCAGCAGTAACACCCCCTTTGCTGTTGTACATTGGTTAGATGTGCAGCATATCATATACATCAAAACAGGATTTTAAAACTCAGGCGTTCTTTTGTTTGTTGTTATAGATGATATTCTGCCAGATCTGCTGTGAGCCTTTCCACAGCTTCTGCCTCTTACCAGAGGAGCGTCCTTTAAAGGACAACAAGGAGAACTGGTGCTGCAGGCGATGCAAATTTTGTCACGTGTGTGGCCGTCGAAGCAAAATCACAAAGGTATGTTTGTCTTTTTTGTGCTTCTTACTTATAAACCCATTCTGTAGTCTGCCTTGTGATTAAATGCTTCCAGTAAGTTCAGCTCATTTTCACAGCTGAAGGCTTAACATCTGCTTTAGTCAAGTAAATCGTGACTGTATCATAGTTTGTGGGTATTATATATTTCTGTAGTAATAGTTTGTGTTTCTGGCAGGTTGTAATAGCATGTGTTGTTGGTCAGATCATTATGCTCACTATGACACGCTGTCTTCTCCAGCCTGTGCTGCAGTGCAGACGATGCCAAACCTCCTACCACCCTGCCTGCTTAGGACCCACCTACCCTAAACCTATGAACTGCAAAATGCCTTGGGTATTTGCTTTGAAATACTTGATATATTTCTGATATATCCGGATATATTTAATAAAACAGGGCAATTATTATTCATTAACATCTTCAAATATTGTTTCAATTTGAAACCTAAAATGTTGTATCTGTAAGTTTCATCAGTTATGAATTGATCAGTTTTGTTCGTGTCCTTTGTAATCTGAACTCTTTTACAGTTTACTATTCTTATCATTTTTTTTTATTTTACACTTTTTTTGTAGGTGTGCATGACATGCATTCGGTGTAAAAGCTGTGGAGTGACTCCTGGAAAGACCTGGGACTTGGCCTGGAACCATGACGAAGACCTGTGTCCTGACTGCACTCTTCTTCACAATAAAGGTGCATGACCTTGTATAGGTTTAAAACATAAAAGTAGGCAAGAAGTTCATTAATGTGACTGCATTGTGTGTGCAATATGTTAATACATACATTTAACACACCCTCAGGAAACTTCTGTACCATCTGCCACAAGTGCTATGATGACAACATGCAACAGACAGAGATGATTCAGTGTTCAACCTGCAAGCACTGGATTCATTACTCATGTGAAGGAATTTCTGGTGAGTTAAACGTCGTTTTGGTAATTGTAAATGTGATTTCAAATTGAGACATTTCATATGGGAGTAAATGTAATTTTGAATCTGAACGTGCAAGTGAAGCAATATGTAGCACATTGCCCCGATCATAATATAATTCTAACATGTGCTTGTCATTACAGATGAACTGTCTGGGTTGGTCTTAAACCAAAGAGAAGCTTCTTTCACCTGTCAGCCCTGCAGGGATAACCAAAACGAGCACTGCAGCTTAAAGGAGGCGCTGCAGAGAAAGTTGACAGCTGGTTTGGAGGAGGTACTCGCAGATCTACTCTCTGACGCCTCCACACAGCACCTTCTTATCTGTAAAACGGTGAGATTTACTCAATAATCTGAGCAGAGTTTGAGATTTTATTTCCTTCTCGCCCTCGTCAGGCCAGTTACATTTCTTATCTTATTTACTCATTTGTGTTTCAGTGTCAGAAAACAAACGACATGAACGACAGGGGACGGCAACCAGTCTGTGACCTCCAGGCTGTGGAGAAGGAGTTTAAGGCTGGCAAATACAGTTCAATTGTAAATAACGATGATAATTCAAAAGATACATTTGATATAATATTGACTTACTTTGAGTCTTAATTCATTTCTTTTCTTTCAGAAAACCTTTCACGCAGATGTGACTTCTGTGATGCAAAAATCGCTGAAGGAGGAGCAACTTGTGCCTGAGGATCAGAGACTGACCAATCAGGCAAGGATTCAATATGCAAAGGTGAGTATCTTTACGCTCTTAAATATCTGTTTATTTTTGCACTTGTATGTTATTGATTTCCACTGAGGATTTTTGGGGTTTTTAATTTGAAATTAAAACAAAAACATATGATATGAAATTTATTTGTATGTTTACTTACTTGTTTTGTGTTCTGTTGGGGTTTTTTTTTATGAATAGCTAATTGAGCGGGTTTTCACGTGGTCTCCTTCACACAACCTAAAGAAATGGAGCATTTTTTCGGAAGAATTCCCAAGGTAAATTAAGATTATTTCTGTTTCTTATTCATTCACAAAAATTAAATTGGCACATTGTTTTCTTTTTACATAATGAGAACATTATGTATTTAAGTGCAATTGTAACCGCTTTAATCTAAAGTGTCAGGAAATATTGACATTAGTTTGTCTCTCTCCTCTATCCCAATGCCTTCTTCACTTTAGTGGTATGCTCCCTGAGGCAGTCCTACCACCCTCTAAAGAACACAGCTATGCACAATGGCTGGAAAGGACATACCAGCCCAGGGAGTCCAGGAGCACACAGATGGGGAACGCTGACTGTTCTCAGTTCATGTCCGCAGTCAAGCCACAACATATTGCTCTATCACAAGGTATGCATACCATCCTGAACTAAATCGAAAGTGTGTGATGAGATGATTGGAATTGATTTGAAGTAGTGTATTATGCAGCTTGGACATTGATGTTTTGTTTTTGTTTTTTTTCCCCGATAGGTGTAAATGCTCTGGAGAACATCAAGGCGGAAGATAGGAGGCAGTGCACTCTCTGCCAAAACTATGGTGATTCTGCTCCCAGTGTGAGTTTTCTTTCTCTTACTCTTGAAGGGCATTATTAAAATTGCTTTTATATTATAAAAATAGCAGCATACTTATGGTTTGCCAGGTAGAACACCTCGCATTGGACTCGTGTCAACATAAAGTGTTGTTATAAAGTGTGTTGTTATATTCAAGTGTTTTTTTTTTGTTTTGTTTTCTATAGGATGCAGGACGGTTGTTATACATGGGGCAAAATGAGTGGGCCCACGTGAACTGTTCCTTATGGTCTGCAGAAGTGTATGAGGAAAACGGTGCCCTTCTGCAAGTACACAGCGCCGTCTCCAGAGGGCGCCATCTAGTAAGCTTGCCCAGACATTATTTAGACGCGATACATTGTCTAGTAAATGGATTGTTACTGTTGTAGTACGGTTCAAAGTAATGAATGTAATTTGTACGTCACCCTCCAGCGCTGTGATCATTGTGGGCAGTCGGGAGCCACTGTGGGTTGCTGTCTTGCAACTTGCCAGAGCAATTTCCACTTCATGTGTGCACGTGTCCAAAACTGTGTGTTTCAGCAAGACAGAAAGGTGTACTGTTACAAACACAGGGATCTTGTCAGTGACAAGGTATGAAAACAATTTTCCCATCATCCAATCTGATTCATTTGACTGTGAGTATTTTCTTTCATATTCGTCTGTATCCTTCCAGAGAGTCACTGGGAAAGGTTTTGAAGTTTGTCGACGAGTCTATGTGGACTTTGAGGGGATCAACCTTAGGAGAAAGTTCTTGACAGGCCTAGAACCAGAGTCAATTAACATGACTATAGGTAACAATCTGGATATTGTTTGTTGTTGCTTTCATCCAAAGCTTCACAGGGCTGAATTAATTGATTCAAAAATCACCACCTTTAGCATCTTATAGGATTTTCTTTTTCCTTTTCCAATTTTCAGGCTCTCTACAAATTCAGAAACTCGGTGTTTTGACAGAGTTGTCATCAAATGGGCGAATGCTTTATCCTGCTGGCTATCAGTAAGTGTTTCCACTTTTGGAATTGTGTCTATAATCTGAGTTAAACATAATTGGCTGTCAGTCTAATTCAAATTATGTTCCACTCAAAGACCTTTAGTATCTTATATATATGTATAGGATATAGAACATAAATTTATGTGGTCATGTATGTAAACGTGTTCTATTTTCATTCCTCCTCGAGATGTTCTCGATTATACTGGAGCACTGTGGACCCTCGAAGACTCTGTAGGTACACTTGTAAGGTGACGGAAGTGACCACACCACTTCCTGGTGAGGAACAAGACCCACAGTGGGACAAAGAGGAGAATCACACCACAGTGCACAGTCCCAGTCACCACAGAGGTCAGCAGGAACTACCTTAATAACCGCAAAGCTACTTTAACCACTTCAGCACACACATTTTTGGAAAATGACACTGTATTACATTATAAGTAATGGTACACTACAAATAATTGTGACAAAATGCTTAAGAAGATGCTGCATATTGCTGTTGCTGCTTTAGTAATCTTTTTATGACACTTGTGTGTTTTGTTGCAGACATCGAATCTCCAGATTGTTTTAGCTCTTCTTCTAGCCCGATTAAATCCACTACATCGTCGCCATGCTCAAAACAGCAATATACTCCTCCTGGATGCAAAAGTCCTGGTTACACACAGGCAAGGAAGCCAGCAGTGGGATCGTCTCGGCCCCTTCCATCTCCAGGTAAAGAGGACAGAATTACGTTTTCGTTACTTCTGTTGGTACAGTTATTTAACATTGCGCACGTCTTCTGCTTTTCTTTTTTCTCCATTCCATTTGATAATTGAAGGGACCATTGCTCCCAAATCGCATCACATCCTGACACTGAGGGACCTGGAGGACACCCGCCGGCCGCGCAGGCTCTCCTCAAGAAGCCGTTGCAGCTCCTCGCCTACAGAGAGCGAGCCATCTGTCCCAGTGAACCCACGCTCAGGTGGCGCTGGCCACTCCAGAACTTCTCTCTTCAGTTCTCCTCCAAAACCATCCACTTCCCCTCTTCTGTCACAGCAAACCTCCCCAGTCTGGAACTCACCCCCCCAATCTAACTCCAGTATTTCTGCTGGCTTGTCCCCTCAGCAAGGACTCCTCACCCACTTGTATAGAGGGAGGCAAAACTTTAAAATCACAACTCCGGTTTCAGCAGAGGTCCCGCAGGATTTCCTCGCATCCTCTGAGACAGAGGACGCGGCAGTGGCCACAACCAATGGCATCTCCCTTGCCCCCGAGAACCTGGAAGAAGATGTGGCCCACCTGATGGCCCAGGAGCTGCCTTACACTGTGTTTGACACGGACACGGAGGTCGCTGTGGACTCCATGCTGAATGCAAAGATTGAGTTTGACGAGACATTGCTCGCTGAGAATGTGGCGCTGAACTGTGGAGCGCAGGGCAAAAGAGGAGAGGTAGAAGAAGTACTGCAGGACGTGGAAAAATGCAAGGGTGATTCTGAAGATGAAGACTCTGGCCATTACTTGAAGTTTTCCCGTACTGTCGTGTGTGACGCAGGTAGCTGCTCAACCAACCCGGGTCAGGTCCCATCGCCAAACTCCATTTCGCAGTTGGATGGAGCAGACGGTGGATCAGAGAGTGATGAGGTGGAGGAAGACAATGACGAATCCCACAACCCAGGTGGAAAAATTAAGATCCATAATAACCGCGACACACCTACCAAACCATTGACGATTGCTCTAAAGAGGCTGGAGACGGACTGCTCAACAGTTGCCAAAACCTCTGAGCCAGAGCTTGACCAGTGTCCACCGGAGGTTTTTCATGCCGGTTATGGAGAAAGTGACATGCAGGTCCAGGAGGAAGAGGTCCAGATGAGCTGCGAAACCCCAGCAGCCCAAAACGAGGGAGGTCCTGCCACAGAGGAGTTCTCTGGCATTCTGGACTACCCCAATAAAAATCCAGTGGAAGATAAGGAGGAGAGCAGTTCATCGACCGAGTCGTTTGAGTCGTTTAAGGATGATTTGAATGATCCCGACTACTCCCCAGAGCACACAACCAAAACGCCTCCAAAGGCACCATCAAAAACTATTATCGTAAACCGGAAAAGCGTGTCGAGCTTTAAGCCGGTGCCATCGAAGGTATGCCTTCCACAACAGAACAGTCTGAAATTGAAGCTGCCCCCTCAGCCCGCACAAATCTTAAGCGCCACTTCAACCTCGCCCGTTGTCGCCACTTTCACTTCGGTCCCACGCACGGTGAGCTCCCCCATCGTCCTCAACGGGCTGAACGCCCTGCCCATCCAGCCGGGCGCCACGCGCGGCAAAGCGGTTGCGATTCGCCTGCCTGCTCAGCCGGGAATGAAGCCGCAGTTGGTGATCCCCAACCAGGCTGCGGCCACGCCCCCAACCCCCCAGGTTCTGCTGGTCAACCGCCAAGGTCAGATCCTGATCAAGGATCCCAGGACAAACACTTACCAGTCGCTCAGCGCCAACTCCCCCACGTACAACAAGATAAGCCATATTGCCAGGATCCTCCACAGCAGCAACGCCTTTCAGCGACCGGTCCCCCGGTTCATCATAAAGCCAAACACGCACGCAAACAGCACGGCCGTCCCGACCGTCGGCGTCGGCGCGACCGCCAAGCAGAAGGTGATAGTCCGGGTGGTGCCCGTGAAGAGCCCCGGGACCGGCGCAGTAACCGCCCACGTCAGTCCCCCGAGGGCCCCCGCGCCGTCTCTGTCCGGGGTGGACAAACCGATAACCAAGGTCGCTGTCGACAAAGCCCCCGCTACCCACCAGGACGCCCAGAAGACGGAGCCGATCATCCTCAGGAGGTCCAAGGCCAGATTCAGAAGACCGACGAAGTTCCCGGAGCAGGACGAGGCGGAGAAGGCCGCAGCTGCACGGTGGGTGTCGTCGTCGTCGTCGCCCCCCGGGGGTTTATGCAGTCATCGAGCCTACGGCCTGCAGGCGCTGCCTGCTTCTGCACGGCGGCGGGTGAAACTAAAAAGGTTGTCTTCTGTCGCCCGATCGACCCCCGCAGGAAGAAATCCAAGCTGGACTGCATCGACGATCAGGATGAGCCGGATGAACCCGCCGATCCCAGGTCTCCACGAGTTGCAGTTAATTTTTTGGTTTACTTTGTAAATTCTGGGGAAAGCGTGATGAAAGGGCGCGTCTCCTACCAAAGACCAGGGAGCAGAGGATGTTAGATTGGTCCCCAGGGTAAACTATCATTAGGGCTGTTGTGAGTCATTCCCATGTTTGATTAAAACATTAATAACAACACAGGTTGGGTTCGCTGCACGACTTTAGCCTTTTGTACAACGTTTTGTCAGGCAGTACGTAATTTAGAGAGCGATTAGCGTTCAGATGGAGACAGAGGAAAGGCTCGAGAATGTTTAATTAACTTATCAAACGTCAACTGTCTCCTATAGACCTGCCAGCGTGAGAATGAAAGCTCTGTCGACTAAAGAGGGACTTGGCACGGACCAGGAAAATCCACCCGACAGGCCCGAACAGCTGAGGATTACCGCCCCGCCTCTTTACACACCTCGCAGGTTAGTTTGGTCTGAATGACTTTTGAATGACTGTTTTTGGCTGGAAACGGTGCTGGTAACTGATCCGTCTACACTTTTAATTCCTGCTCAGGCAACCTCCCATTGAGACGCCTCCTACGCACTCGCAGAGTAACGTCAGCGCACAGGGGAAAACGCACGTGTGGGTCAGCGCTCGCCACGGAGACCTGTCCGAGTGGGGCCCTTATTCAGGTTAGTAAATGGACACGCCTGTTTTATCACCGCATGACTTCGACTCTTATTATTATCCGCGTCCGATAATTACCACAGTTTTTAGTCCTGTTGATGAGTACGTGTTTTATAATTTAGGCTTTAGCTCTGAAGAAGATGCATCAGGACCCAAGCAGAGAAAGCGGACCTACATGAACCAACCCCACCTGCGCTTTGAAATCACCAGCGATGATGGTTTCAGCGTTAAAGCCAGCAGCATCGAGGGTAAGAACACAGATTTGGGATGTGACCGTAGAGAGAACGGAGACGGGCCCGCCGTGCGCGCTTGCGTTGACCTCCTGAACCCTCTCCTGCTGCAGTGGCCTGGCGGGCGGTGGTCGACGGCGTCCTCGAAGCCCGCGCCGACTTCCACCTAAAGCAGCTGCCCCTGGGGGGCACGAGCGGCCCCCGGATGCTCGGCGTCATCCACGACGCCGTCATCTTCCTGCTGGAGCAACTGCAAGGCGCCGCCACCTGCAAGCACCACCGATTCCGCTTCCACCGCTGCGAAGACACAGAAGAGGAGCTCCCCATCAACCCCAGCGGCTGCGCTCGCTCCGAAATCTACTCGCGGTACAAAAACCCGTTACTGGTGGTCTTAAATATTTAGTCCTTTTTCCCTTTACGCACTTGGATTCAGATACAAATGTGTGTCTTTGTCCTCACTTAAATAGGAAAGCAACCTTTGATATGTTCAACTTCCTGGCGTCGCAGCACAGAGAGCTCCCAGATCTCACAGGGCCCTTTGAAGAAGAGGATGACGACTTCCCTCTGAAATCATCCAGGCAAGACAGAACCGCTTCTGCTGCTGAATTTAAGCCTCTGTAAAGAGGGTTTAGTGTTTTTTTAAAAAAAAAAAAGCGCTTGGCGTACAAGGCGTCCGTGTTAATGCTGCTTCTGTGTTGGCTGAAGCAGACGCGCCACCAGCAGCGAGCTCCCCATGGCGATGAGGTTCAGGCACCTGGAAAAAATCTCTAAAGAGGCGGTCGGAGTTTACAGGTGAGGAGGAGCGCGGAGGGCCCCGTCAGGTCGTCCTCCCAGGTCCCTCGGCCTCAACCCCTTTGTCTCCGGTTTAAGGTCTGAGATTCACGGGCGTGGGCTCTTCTGCAAGAGGAACATCGAGGCAGGGGAGATGGTGATCGAGTACGCCGGCACGGTCATCCGCGCCGTCCTGACCGACAAGCGGCAGAAATATTACGACGGCAAAGTGAGCGGCCCCCGGACCGAAGTCCAGAGAACCGTTGAGAAGCGGTGCGCTCCAGATGGGTGAAGGGCGCTCTTTAACCGAACTCGCCTCTGTGTCCCTCAGGGAATCGGGTGCTACATGTTCCGCATCGACGACTTCGACGTGGTGGACGCAACGATGCAGGGCAACGCCGCCCGGTTCATCAACCACTCGTGCGAGCCCAACTGCTACTCGCGCGTCATCAACGTGGACGGCCGCAAGCACATCGTCATCTTCGCCCTGCGGAAGATCTACCGCGGGGAGGAGCTGACGTACGACTACAAGTTCCCCATCGAGGACGACGAGAGCAAGCTGCACTGCAACTGCGGGACGAGGCGCTGCCGCGGGTTCCTCAATTAGTACGACTCTCGCGCGCACACACACGCACACACACACACACACGTCAGCTCCTCGTGATGTAGTAGGCGACTTCAACACCCTTTGTGACGTGGTCATAAGAGTAAAGCTGTTGATGCGCACAGCTCTAATCTACTGAAAGTCCTATCATTGAACGTTTAATTTATTGAGTGATGGAGTGTGTTCATTTCTGCAAACTTGACTGCTGTTGTGCGTCACACAAGCTAGAGTGGTGTCGTAAAAGAGCCATGACTTTGACAACCGATGAAGCTAATGGAACTGGCGCTGGTGCCCATTAATTCCCCGTTGTGTTACTTTGGTCTCTGTTGAAACGGAGATTGAGCACCGACACCAGGAGGCAGTTATCAGGGAATCAAATATTTTATTATGCTGAGAATAGAATGTAAATACAAGATCATTATGCATGATCAGAATTTATTTAGCACCTTACTCTGACTAACGTTTCCCCCCCTTCAGACCTTCAGACCAGGCTAAATTAATGTCCTCCACAGCCCTTTTTGTCGTATGAGTGCAGCTGTGTTTTAATTTGTCTGGATACTTTCTGCACCCATTCGGAGGCTGGCGGTGTTTTTAAATATGCTCAGCCAAAGCAGTCTCGGCCCGACCGCTTTTACGCGTGACTGCGGAGATGCTGTGCTCTGAATGTTTTTATCCCACTGTTACATCCCCCGTTTTTGTTCCCGTTGCACGTTGGCGAGGATGTTTGCGGGGTCTAATTCAAATGGCATCCCTCCCTGCCTACTCCCTTAGACATCATTGTGTTTTTGATTAATTAAGTGTACAGCGTTCAACAAATAGAAATAAATATTTGAGCTTTTAACAGTTTTGTAAATATTAGAACGGAAGCTCCTGCTGAGCAAGCGCCCTCATTTGGTCCCTTTTCCTTTTATTTTGCCTTCTCTTAACATTTTGTTGTTGTTTTCTCTCAGGTTTACTACCTCAGTGGTGTAAAAAAGCAGGATTTAAGTTAATTACATATTTGGTAAACTGCTTAATACCTTCCATATTGTTTCTCTAGTGTACTTCTACCTTTAGTTAGAACGGGCAGGATCAGCACATTTGACTCCACTGATGGAAGTTTGACGTTGGAACGTTGTTTCTGTGTTCCCCTTCGTGACTGACGGCTGACCCGCGCGAGCTGTTACTTTTATCCGCTCACAGTAGATCGTTGCCTGTAAATAGTTGTACAAAGAATTTCTAAACTTGTTGAATATTTTTTTACATGCCTTGTTTTATAATTTATGTTCAATAAAACAAACTGTTTCAGGTCCCCCCTCTTTTGTGCTGTTTTCCGGGGACGGGAGGAAAACCAAGATCGGGGGACGGAGGCGCACCGGTGTTCTTGACGGGCGTTTTCCTGGAGGAGGGCAGGACGCGGAGCGAGCACTGGGACGATTAAACATACTACTCGTCTCCCCCGACACCACCGGCCTCGTTCCCTCTTGACCAGCTGCTCCGTGGCCTCCAAACCCGCCGGGAACGTCTTATTGGTTTTCCTAATTTCACTGTATTCCCAAAAAAAACGTGTTCCGTGTCAGGACTTGGGGTTTAACGTGAGTGAGCGTTCCCTGGAATCAAGAGGAAGGACTTTGAGGTGTGCTCGTCCGCACTGATCAGGCCAATATTGAGCTTACCCCACGCACACACACACACACACACACACACACACACACACACACACACACACACACACACACACACGTGCGCCCCCCCCCCCCCGAATGATGAATGATGATGGTGATGTCTGCGCCTGCGGAGGCTCGTTAAGGTTGAGGTTAAATTAATATAATTAAGTCTGTCAGAAAGATTCATTGACCATCAAGAGAACGCCGATTGCACCGGGAGGAGCAAAGGCGCCGTCGGACGTGAGCGATCCGCGCTCGCGAGCGCCGCGATCTACATAATTGCTCGTTGCGTAACTTGGCCGCCGTTCGCCGAGCCAGGGGTGGCTTGAAGTGGCACGTAGGACTAATCCACGGGCCGGGACGCAGCTCAAGGTCGCCGCTGCCTCTCGGCTTGTGGATGTTTCTCAGGAGTGGCTCCCCCGGGACGGCGGGGGGGGCCTTAAGACAGGGGTGTCTCCACCTCCCCCCCAGAGGGCCGTGAGGCTGCAGGTTCTGGTCCCACCAGTCCAGCTCACCCAGTTTGACCAGTCAGCTGTTGAAGACTCAGATGAGTTGATGAAGTGAGTCCAGTCTGGTGCTGCTGCTGCTGGGTTGGACCAGAACCTGCAGCCTCACGGACCTCTGGGGGGGAGGGTGGAGACCCCTGCCTTAAGACATCATCGCCGTGGAAACGGAGCGAGGTCGGTGGGTCGAGGTGTTCCCAACACCGCGGCCATCGGCGTTCATTTCCAAGTCGGCGTGGTTGATTTGTGGAGGATGTAACTTAATATTTACACCTGCAGCTCTGGAAGAGTCTTATGAGTGTTTGTTTGTGAGCACAAAGCGGCTGTTTGAGTCAAATAGGGCCAATCTGTCCTCTGAACGTGCACCAACACGGGATGTGCACATTTGTCCCCACGTAGATTCAACCCTAAAACCTAAATTACATAATAATCTTTTTTTTTTTGATATTATCAGCTCATGTCTTTTTTAGTTTAGTCTCATGGGATGTTTCCCAGAGCAGCGATACGTTGTGACTGTGCTGACTCTGGACATTAGAGCTGGGGTATCAGAGGAGGCCCAGCGCGGCTGCGTCCGCCACACCGACGAAGCCCACCACGAAGGCTCTGCTGGGGGCGGCGGACGGCGCTCCGAGCCCCCGTCTTCTTTGGGCGTGACCCGCGTGTGGCGGCGTGCTCTTTCAGTTGCTGCGGACGAGGACGACAAGGTGGTCGTCCCCGGAGCTCCGTCCCCTACCAGGTGTCCCTGAATCCCTCTTCTGTGGGGGGGTCCCTGAATCCCTCTTCTGTGGGGGTGTCCCTGAATCCCTCTTCTGTGGGGGTCCCTGAATCCCTCTTCTGTGGGGGGGTCCCTCATCTCCAGCCAGTGGGTGCTGTGAGTGCTGCGGGTTCACGTTAATGACAGATCACTAAACTAATGTAACGTCCTTATTTAACCAGGTCATGAGACGCCGTACAGTCAGTTCCTTTGTCCCTTAAAATGACCTGAATCCCCCCAAAGTTGTGAGATCTGTGCGTTTAAGTCTTATATCAGGTATGTATGTGACATCCTGAGAGTGTGAACGCAGATGTGGAGGGGCGAGTGGATCTGTGGATAACAGTGAGTCAAACAGAGACAGATGGACACTTCAGGACGGCGTCCACAGGGCAGCGATACAGACAGTGGTACACTGTATCGATACTGGGCAGGAGCGTTCATGAGAAGTAGATCTCCATAGGTCCAAGGTCAAAAACGTGACCTTTAATCTGCCGTTTGTCACATAGTATCAGGACATGGACCATCGTGACGTCCCTTGATGGTCATTCGTTTGACTCCTCCCCCCTCCGCCTCCCCAGCCGCTTGCAGGTACGACGCTGCCCTCCCGCTGCCCCGTGAGTACACCCCCCCCCCCCAGAGCACTACCCCGACAGGGTCTGCAGGAGCGCCCACCCCCACCTCTTCACCCACAACATGGTCTGCTCTGGCTTCATGCACGGGGGGGGCAGCAGCTGCCAGGTGAGCCCCCCCCCCCCAGGATGCTCGACCGTATTACCCCTGAGGGGGCAGATCCGGTCCTCCAGGACCGCGATCCAGCCGGGTCTTCTGTCCAACCAGTTCACCTGGGGTCCCACTTTCCTGGGTGGGATCCACCCGGTAGGACAGAAGACCCGGCTGGAATGCGGCCCCCGGGGACTGGATCTGCCCCCCCCCCAGTTAAACCCTTCTAAAAACCCACTTTAATGTAGAACGAGCTTTAAAATGTTTGTTGTGTTCCCATCCTCCCTGTTTTCAGGGGTGTTTTTATAACCGCGGGGGGGGCGT
>CAJVRN010000219.1:2222500-2247500 GCA_911728415.1 Lagocephalus sceleratus | reverse complement strand
TTAGAGTTCAAGTGCACGTGCAGAAAGGAGGCTGAATAGAGAGTCAGAGCAGAAAGGAAACCAGGAAAGGGAACGGCAGGGCCGGGAGACAAAGCGCACTGTCAATCTCTCCCCTCGTCTTTATTCCTCCTTCGCTTTCTATGCGCAGGAAGAGGCATGAGCCTTGGACGCGTGAGCCGAAAGAAATCATGTAAAATGACCGTGAAAAGGAAAAAAAGAAGAAGAAGAAGAAGAAGAAGAAAAAAAGAGGAGCCCTGAATGAGTGTTCCTGCCTTCTGGTCTGTCCTCTCCCCACCGACACACTCCTCCTCTCTCCCTCCCTCTCCCATGTTTCCCCACGAACCCCAGTTTTTCTCGTTGTCCCTCGTTCTGTCTCTCCCTGTCCCTCTCCCTTTTTCCTCTCCCTCCCTCCCTCCCTCTCTCTCTCTCCTCACATTCTCTCCCCTCCCACCACTTCTCACACACCCCGGAGTCCTTCCCACTCCTTCCCCTCACTTACTGTCTACTCTCACCGGAGATCGACCGCACCGTATTCTTTCTTTCCTTTTCTTTTTTCCTCCTCTCTTTTTTTCTTTTTCTTTTTTCCTCCCTCCCTCCCCCCCCACCCCCCTCTTTCGGCTCCCGGTCGTGCAGCAACATCACGCAGATGTTTCAGCCCCGCTGTACGTTGGCGCCCGTGAAAACAGCAGGCCGTGGATTGTCGCTGCAGCAGACCGAATGCTCTCAACCGCTCGTCTTTTCCCGAGCCGCTTTTTCTTTTCTTTTTTTTTTTGAAAAGAAAAAACACGGGAGGAAGCTTTTTTTTTTTTTTCAGCGTTATTGTTACACGTAGGAGACTTAGGCTGAAGGAAAGGAATGAAGGGATTAATAAACAGAGAGAGGCACAGAATGAGGGGAAAATGGAGAGCATGGTCTGCAGTAGAAAGTGAGAAGGACAGAATGGGAGAGAGAGAGAGAGAGAGAGAGAGAGAGAGAGAGGGGGTAGTAGCAAGAGTACCGGCACTGGTGAGACGGGGGGGACGAGTAGGGACTTATAGGAAGGAGGGACGACGAGTAGGAGAATTGGCAAAATCGCGGGAAAACGAAGGGGAGAAAAAGAGCCCCGAACTCCGGGAGGAGGCGATGCTGGACTTTCCTCCCAACTCGAACGCCGCGCCGGCCGCAGATTTTTGTTTTGAGCGTGTTTTTTCATCACTTCGGCGCAGCCATCCTCTCAGTCGCCCGTGAGTATTCTACCACACACACACACACACACACACACACGCACGCACACGCACACTCTTTCTTTAAACTATCCTCCTCCTACTTTGCCTCCGCGTAATTCTTCAACTCTCGCCTTTTCTCCCCTCGTTTGAAAAATGTGTCGATAAGCCCCCCATCCTATTCATCTGTTCATTTGTTGCTCCTCCTCTCCCTTTTCCTCCCCGTCAGCCCTCCTTTATCGCGGGTTATCGTTGCTCTCTTTGCCTCTTCTTGAAGGATTACCTCCGCTCGCATTTAGACGGGGCCTTTGGAGCAGGATCTCTGAATACACCCAGATTTAGGGGCCCACGCACGGGAGGCAAGTACACGAAGGAGGCAGGGTGTGTGCGAACGTACGTGTGTGTGTGTGTGTGTCTACCACGCTCACGCATACACGGCTATCTGTGCGCGTGTGTGTGTGTGTGTGTGTGTGTGTGTGTGTTATTCCACCCAACGCCATTAGAAAGGGTGAAGCCCAGCCCGAGCTGGCAAACGCGAGCCCCGCTAGCGCATGCGGGCGCCGCCGCCACCGCCGCCGCCGCCGCCGCTGCTCTCGGATGGATTCTCTAAACGGTTTTGGATTCTGGGCGGATGCGAAGTCGTCCAGACACGAAAGGAGAAAATCGGCGCAGAAGCGGAATAAAGAAAGGGGGGGGAAAAAAAAAAAGAAAAAGCGCTGCGGCGTTTCTCGGTATTTTTGCTCGTGCATATCTCTCCCCTCCCATGCTTCTCCCCTTTTCTCTATCCCGTCTTGCACCCGTTCATCCGGGTATCCGTCCTCTGTCCGCCTCTAAAGACAACCCCCCCCGGTCCCGTTGGGCATCGGTAGAACCACGAGGTGCATTTATTCAAAGACGTGAGTTTATTCAACAAACTTGAGCCAGTTAAAGAACTTCTGTGAGTGTGTGTGTGTGTGTGTGTGTGTGTGTGTGTGTGTGTGTGTGTGTGTGTGTCTGTCCTCCCGTCTGTGTGTCCATCCGGCAGGAGTGTTTTTTTGCGCATAGCGGCGAACTTGTGTCTGAAGGGCTCGTCTGGAGCGGGGCGAGGAGGCGCGCCGGCGCTCCTCGAACGCGCCGACGGCCGCGGCCCTTCGCCTTCGCCGGGAGCATCTGCGGTTCACCGCTCGGCCCTCTCGCCCCGTTTTTTTTTTTTTTTTTTTTTCCCGTGGCGCCCCGGCCTCGCTCAGCTCCAGATATCGTCCGGCATCTTTTCTCCTGCGCGTCCCCTCTCCTGTAACGCACACACACTCCTATTATTTCCTCAGCCTCCTGCTATTTCAGTCTAAATTTACTCTAACTCCTTAGTTATCCGTCTATATATACTGGCCTGAACCGCCGTGTGTGTGTGTGTGTGTGTGTGTGTGTGTGTGTGTGTGTGTGTGTGTTGGGGCGTATTAACACTACAGCTGTTTATTATTCGTGGCTAATTCCCCCCCCTCACCTGCACCACCTTTTCGACGCCCGAGATAGCCGAGGCTCGGTTGCGCGCGCTGAAAGCTAAACGCTGATGTAACCCAGGCCGCATCGCAAATCAGCGCCCTGGCGTTTGAAGTCGGGCAGAAAAGTTCGTAACGATGAATTTAAAAGACAAAGATGTCCCCGCCGATGAATGGGCGGCATTGTCGCGTCCTGTCGTGAAACGGGAGCAGGATGCTTTTGTTTAAACCGCTGCAAGCCGCAACCTTTCCCTGACCTCTACCTAAGACAAGTAAAAAAAAAAAAACACGATTTATCGTCAGAAGACAAAGGGCGATAAAGCCGCGCCGCTCAAAACAAACCGGTGTCATTCCTTTTCTCAACAAGAGTTTATTTTTCTTTTCTATTTTTTAACTTCCACAAACCCGTCTGGTGTCTGTGGGGGGGGGGGGGGGTTTGGGGGCAGTGCCCGTTTTGGTGGGACCCCAGGTTATGAAATATTACTCAGACGGACCTGGCGTTACGTAATCTTACATAACTGAGGCAGCAGCTCAGCAGGGTCGTGATCAGGGGATCTGGAGGAGCAGCTATATGGGTCTGCTTATGGTATGAACTCGCTGGCAGGGTCAACACACTCTGGGCCTTAAAGGGGAAGACACCGCGATGTAAAGACGCCGCGGCGACTCCGCCGCGGCCCTCCCTCGCTCGCTCGCATAGTTAGCTATTGAATTTAGTTTAAGCGAGTTAATCCGAGCGGTTTAACCGTCTGACTGCGGCGCTGACGTCGAGCCGGTCTGCGCCGCTCGCCCCCAAAGATTCTCCGGCTTCCCAGAGAATCTTGTGTTTCTCGTGCATAATTGATGAGACCCGACCACGGCGCGCATTAATAGATTAAAGCCGAGCGTAGGAATTCCCATGCAGGCTGCCATTGTGCGCAGACTTGAATCAGGGGTCCTTGAGTTCTTCTCTCCCGGCTGAAAACTGAGGAACAGTTCGATATTACGCAACCCCCCGACGTGGTCTGCGCCGGTAGCACGGCTGCGAAACACCCCTGAGGTCGCGCGCGCGGATGGACGCGCGCCGTTCACAGCTTTATCAAATATATCGCAAACGTCGTTTTTCCGCTTGATTGCGAATTGCGTTTAATTGATTGCGTTCTGCGGGGTGTCTGCACTGATTTTATGTGTTTGTTTATTTACAGATGAAACCGAAACGGACTCGGACTTCTCCAACGAAGGCGGTCCTTATTTATCAGGTAAGAGAACAACGACGTTTTTATTTCATTCACAAATGATTCAGAGTGTGTGTCTGTGTGTGTGTGTGTGTGTGTGTGTGTGTGTGTGTGTGTGTGTGTGAGACGCGTTGGTAAACGTAAAGCCTGATTCAAATCAAGCGCTTTAATGACTAGACGTTTGCTAAATGGCATTCGGCATTCGGAAACACTTGTTCAGCCATTTTAGTCTGTGGCCTGATCGAAACGTCGATCCGCCATCAGAATAATTGAATTACGCTTCCCTGAGTCATCCCGTCCTGATTAACCCCGCAGATATGTGCTAACCGCGGGCCCGCGCGGGCGCTGCGACCTCCCGTTTGGCTTCGCGCGCGCCTGTTTGAAGCGCCGTTGGCCGAGACTTATCCGAGACAAAAACGCGCGGGGGGACCGGGGGGGTCATCCGGTGGTCACGTCCCGATTATCGGACGCCGCCGAAGAGTGAGGGGAGCGAAAGGTATAAAGGGGCTCCTGTGGGCCCGCGGCCTTGAGACCAGCTTCGGACATGCCTCGCATTACATTTCTGTCTTTGTGCTGATGTCACCCTCGTGCCCCCGGTCCAGCAGCCGGAGAATAAGAGCTGCATTCTGCCCCCTCGGTACAATAGGGCCCTTCTTGCCTCCGTATTTTCACAGTCTGTGTTCGCGGGGCTCTCAAGACGCATGTGCTCGCCCTCCCTGGTCCCCGCCAGCTCCTCTTTACCTGATACCTCCCTTTTTTTTTTTTTTTTTTTTATAGATTCGTTTTGTTGAATTTTCCGTTTTTTTCCCTCTCAAGACGAGAACCTGGGATGCCCCCCCCCCCGCGGGTCTTTTTCGGTTGGTGCTGTCGGCGCGAGAGGGGTCGCCGCAGGGCCGGGTGGGCGCGGCGAGGCGAGGGAGGCGAGGCGAGGCGAGGCGCCGCGGCGCAGCGAGGTGGCGCGGCGTTGGTTAAATTTGGAGTTCTGCAGGAATGTGTCAGGCTCGGCGGGGAGAATTCCTCAGTCCTGTGCAACGAGGTCACTGCACTGACAAGAGTCTGACACCTCTTTTAGCATCCGCTGCCGCTCTGCGCCTTTTCCTAATTGTGCTGCCCGTCTCTCTCTCTCCCCCTCCCTCCCTCTCTCTCTCTCTCTCCCTCTCTCTCTCTCTCTCTCCCTCTCTCCTCATTTTACCCCGTCTGGCTAAATTTGTCCTCTTCCTCCTTTCTGTTCTCCCTTTAAACTATTTCCATTTTTGTTTTTTCCTCTCCTCTAACCTCTCCTTACCTCTTCCTGGTTATATCACACACACACACACACTCACACACACACACACTCACACACACACACAGGCATTCTTTTGGAATTAAATGTTGCCGTAATTGTTTTGAGCCCAGTTTAACACACTGATGCTACATGTTGTCACAAAGGAGGAGTATTCACACCCTTTCTTTTATCCTGTTTATTTCTGCGTGTCTGAACGAATTCACGCGTGACGCTCTTCTGTCCTCTTCTGCTGCGTCTTTCTGCTCGTGCTTCACCTCCACCTTCGCCTGCTTGCTGCCACACACACACACACACACACACACACTCACACACTCCAGCGGTGTCGTCAGAGTCGTTAGCGCCTCCTCTCCCCGTCTGCCCGTTTGTTCTTCTGCGGCACGTCGGCTTGAGGCGCTGCAGGTGCTTCGGAGAGGACGCGGGGGGGGGGGGCGTGCGCCCGCGAATGTGACACTGGTATGTTGTTATTAATGCGGCGCTGTAGTGTGCATATGGTGCCTGGCGGTGCCGGTCATGTATGATTTATGTGGCGTGCGCACACGCGTTCCCACACACGGGCCCGGTGTTTTCATACCGACGATCCGCAATCCTGAGCGAGGGCTGTGGATTCTCACCTTTCTCTGACGGGGGAGGCGACAGACGGACCCCCAGCTACAGGAGTGTGTGCGCGTCTGACGGCAGATGTGGTGATTTCATACAATCTGAACATCGCGCACGTGCCCCCCCCCCGATGCGGACTGCGTGCCACATCTGGAGACTCCATTGTTCTTGCGCGCGCCACATCTCTGTACTTGCAAAGTGCCGGGATGCTGGGAGCGCTCCGTCTTTTGTCGTTCCATCCGATGCATGCGCACGGCGTTTGACACTCCGATGCACGCGCACGGCGTTTGACACGCCGGCGCGTCACAACATCGACGCAGCGACCGTGAGAAGTGGAGAACCCGACTCACCTGACATTCTGGTGTGAGTGACACCCCCACGTACCCCCCCTCCCTTCGTCAAAAACAGCCTCTTAATCAACGCAACACTCACACTGATAACAATTAAAACACAAAAAGACCCAAATGACTGCTCTGCTGTATTTATGCTTATGTTAGTGTTTGCATTTAATTGTTTTGCACATCCTATTTTAATTTAATTTTATTATTTATGCTTCTATATTTTAATGTGTTTTATCTTTTTATGTAAGGTGACCTTGAGAGCCTTGAAAGGTGCCTAGAAATATTACATAAAACATGATTTCCCTTACCAAATATATAATAATAATCATCATAACAACAACAACAGCAGCATTTCCTACATGTTGAAAACAAAACGATATCTATTTAATTATATCTGCAAAGTTTAAAGAGCACAGAGCGTCTGACTTTATGCCCTGAACGCAAATTCTCGACTATTGAAATAAATTAAAACCACTTTTACTGCTTATTCGACTGTTTTTCCATGTCATCATTTAGGAAATTGACTTTATCTATTAAAGTGAATAGCAATCACTTAATTAATGGTTAATGGGTATTAAATTCTCGCCGAATTGTCACGCCTCTCTTTCAGTCTAAATTATTAATGTGAAACTTTAATTTCAAAGGGACATTCTGTGGTGACTAAACGTTAATAACGCGCCATAAATATTTGCTAAAATAATCTCCCGACCGTGTGAGAACTCTTTAAGCTGACCTAAATCTGCAAATTGGATTCGGAGAATTTTGGGGTTAGGCCTCTCGAATACCGATTTCTTTAGCTGTGACAACACCAGGGTGTGTGTGTGTGTGTGTGTGTGTGTGTGTGTGTGTGTGTGTGTGTGTGTGTGTGTGTGTGGGTGTGTTTTTACCCGGCCCGCCACCCAGCCCGAACCGCTGGCGGTCGCAGACAGCGAGGGGAGGTGAGACGTGAGTAATAGCGCTGACTGGTGACGTCACAGGCAGCTTCGGATGCCCCCTTGACCCGGTATTAGGATGGCGGCGGTGGCGGCGGCGGCGCGCGCAGGCACCCATGGGTATGCACGCCAGAGCGCATTAGAGGAGGGGAGGGTGCACACGCAGCGCGGCGCAGCTCAGGGGGACGAGGAGACAAAGGGAGGGGGGGGGGGCGGTCTGAGACCAGGAGGAAGGAGGAGACACCATGACGGCTTCTGCCTCCACTTCCTTGTCCTGTCCTGTAGACAGGCAGGCAGACAGGCAGGCAGACAGACAGACAGACAGACAGACAGAGGAGGCTCAGCACAGCCGTCTGTCTGTCTGTCCGTCCCTCTGGCTGTCTGTAGCTGTCAGCTTGTCCTGTCGCTCCAGTCTTGTTACAGCACGAGACCCTGTCTGTCTTTCTCTCTGTCCCTCTGCCTGTCCCGTGTCTCTGTCTGTCTCACTGTCCCTCTCTGTGTCTGTACCTTTGTCTGTCTGTCTGTCTGTCCCTCCCTCTGTCTCCCTGTCTGTCTGTCTCCCTGTATGTCTGTCTCTCCCTCTGTCTGTCTGTCTGTCTGTCTGTCTGTCTGTCTGTCTGCCTGTCTGCCTGTCTCTCTCTCCCTCTGTCTGTCTCCCTGTCTGTCTCTCTCTCCCTCTGTCTGTCTCCCTGTCTGTCTCTCTCTCCCTCTTTCTGTCTCTCGCTCTCTGTCTGCCTGTCTCCCTCCCTGTCTGTCTCTCTCTCCCTCTGTCTGTGTCTCTCTCTGTCTGTCTGTCTGTCTGTCTGCCTGTCTCTCTCTCTCCCTCTGTCTGTCTGTCTCTCTCTGTCTGTCTCCCTGTCTGCCTGCCTGTCTGTCTGTCTGTCCCTCCCTCTGTCTGTCTCCCTGTCTGTCTCCCTGTCCCTCCCTGTCTGTCTGTCCCTCTCCCTGTCTCCCTGTCTCCCTGTCTGTCTGTCTCTCTCCCTGTCTGTCTGTCTGTCTGTCCCTCCCTCTGTCTCTCTCCCTGTCCCTCTCTGTCTGTCCCTTTGTCTGTCTGTCCCTCCTTCTGTCTCCCTGTCCCTCCCTGTCTGTCCCTCTGTCTCCCTGTCCCTCCCTGTCTGTCCCTCTGTCTCCCTGTCCCTCCCTTTCTGTCTGTCTGAAGCAGCATTCAGGGACCGTGTGTCTTTCACAAGGTCACACATTGAATCCATTTAGGCAAATAACCTCATGCATGCATGATTTCCTGTATGACAATGGAGATAATGATCTGTAAGCAAAGCGGGGCCTTTATCGTGGAGCGCGAACGGCCGAGGAACCTTGAGCTGGAAATGAAGAGTGCCCATTCACCAGCACTCGTGTTTGTTTTAGCCACTATCTCTTCAACATCTCATTCAATTTCAACTCCCAGACGGCTCTTAGCGCTTTGATCCCACAGCCGAGAGATGAACAAATACTGTACGCTGTTCGCTGTTTTCAGTTTCAGGAAGGGGCACAAATAATGTCAAATACCTTTTGAAGTGCGGGCGGGAGACGCGCCTCCGCCTTATGTTTTATCAACGTAAATAAAACGCTATAATGTGCGTTTCAGCGTCGCTGCTGCGGAAAAAAAAACCCAGAAACACATCTTAATGGTGTGTAATTGAAAGTGAGATCCTTTCATGGATAAGCATCAGATTACACAAGTGCAGCTCTTGTGATTAGACGGGTTAACCCTGGAGCGATCGCGACTGGAGCGTCTTTACGCATAGAGGAAGACGTATATTTCCACAAATGAACATACGGTAGAGGTGCCGTCGGGACACAGCCTGATATGTTCACGCCTTTTTCAAGCCTGTCGTTAGCGAACGCTCGATCCCCCCCCCCGGAATGAAAACCAACCGTGTTCGCTATGAAGACGGGAACATCCGCCTTTATTTGGTTTCATGTAACTATGAACTGAAGGACTGTTTTACATCGTTGCTGCGCTCCATTTTTGGAAGAAAACCCCGCCAGCATCGGTAAATGTAGTCATACGTGAAGAACAGGACAGACGATGACCTGCTCCTGCTGTAAGTGACTCCAGGGTTGATTCAAGGGCCTTCCAAACCTTGAATGTAAGCACGGAGGAATGGTGCGCCTCCGGTCCGGACTGGTGCGCCCCAACTGGGCCGGCTGTAGAAGATCTCGCTCGCCCGAGATCTTTGCTTTCGTCTCTCGCGGGGTCGAGGAACGCGACGTCGTGGGGGGGGTTGTCGTCCATCGACCGATGACCCCCCCGACGCTGAACAGGCTCACCGTTCTGCTGCAATCGTAGAAGAACGTTCCCGTCCCGTAATGAGCGAGTCGAACGCCCGGAGAGGAAGCGGGAAGCGTGGCGGCGTTGGGATGAGACTGAAGACGCGGAGCGGTTTCACTTTCACTCCCTCGACCACCAGTTTGACCCCAACGTGCTGAGGGCTGCGCTGCGTAAACGAGTGGTCTTTCCCCCGGTGTGCAGTTAGTTCTCTGCTGCTGGTAACACCCCCCTCCCCCCCGCCCCCCTCCCCCTCCTCCCCCTCCTCCCCCATCTCTGTGGTGCAACACCCAACATGCTTACTTTCGGTCCCTCCTCCTCTCTCCTTCACTCCCCAGCTTAATATTGATCTGAATTCATTTGTTACCTATTGATCTGCCACCCCACCCTCTGCCGCATTGAACAAACAGTAGCAAGCCACGCGCGCACACACACACACACACGCACACACACACACACCTTGCGTACACACAGCGAAGGGATGCGGCCCCTGTGTGTCTCATCAGACCACACACACGTATACTTTAGGCACACACGAACAGCTATGAGAACGCTTAGTGACCCGTCGATGTTAACACACACACACACACACACACACACACACACACACACACGTGCGCGCGCACACACACGCACAGAGGTAGGCGTATTTGTGAAGGCCCAAATCCCAGACGAGTTAATGACATAGAGAGGAACCCGGGTTCGTTATTGATCCAGCAGTTCTGTGCTGAGATGAAAGCGGGAGCGGTCCGAGGCGGGCCGGGGAAGACGATAGGACCGCAGGACAGTCCTCACACACACTCGCTTCTACATATCGGATTTTTCAGCAGAATTATTGATGCAGCGTTCATCACTATTGTTGTTTTAGTTGCTGTATTTTGTTCCGTTCTTTTATATATTCAGCGTTCATTCTCATCTCCCTTTGTTAATCTCATACTCTTTCATTTGCTCTGTCGTGAACGTTCCTGTCCTTTGTGGTGCTTTCCTATAATCATCAATTGGTAGAGCTTAATTATTCAATGGCATTCTTTGATGATTTAGTTTAGACGTTTTGTGGAAAACAGCTTTGCTGCATGCGAAGTCTGGATAAAAGCTCAGCGGAGGTTGCAACTGGGTCGTGGGCTTTATTTATTTACGTCTCACAACTTTGGGGTAATCATCTGCGCGCTGCTGTTCTGGTTTCAGGAGCTTCTGGAACACGGGGAACACGAGGGGAGGAAAACCCACCGGAAAAATCCTCCGCGCGCGTCCAGATTTCGAAGGTAAAACTTCACGCGGTGTCTTTTCTGCGAATTAAACATTTACGAAACCATCCAAGTGGCCCCCTTCCCCCCGGCCGTTACATCAGGCTATTGAAAGAATACTAAACCGTGTATGTTATTCATCATAAGTGCTTCAAGTTGTTTGCATCATTACGTGGCCTCTTTATTTAGAAAGAAAATTATTCCAATATAATCGTCCACAAAAGCCACGTTTATAATTCGTGATCCACAGTGCCCGATGGATACAGCTACGTATTGTGTTCTGAGAAAAGGCCCCATTATCAGTAAAGAACATTAAATTGTGGGTTACGCTCTTTTTCAGTCCCCCCCCCCGTCACATAAACACTTTAAAACGCCCCCACCACCACCACCACCGTGCACGGATTCTTGCAGGACATGCTCTCGCATCCACGCAGATTGGCCGACGCCAACCAGCCGCCGTTGACGACGGTGCCCTAGCAACTGGTGGGCATGGTGCCAAGCCACCGAGGTTGCCTGGCAGTGTGTTCCCATGGTAACGTTCTCTGCCTTTGTAAATATGGTACGAGGAGAGCGAAAGAGGGAGGTTCGGGCGAACTTGCGCTACAGAAACTCACCTTTTTTTTTTTTTGATAAAGGTAGTAATTGCTGATTTGCACCCTTGATGCCCCCCCGACCCTCCCCGACCCCCCCCCCCGACCCCGACCCCTCCCCTGACCCCCCCCGCCGACCCGGTCCTTTGCCACATCCGGGCCCAACACCAGCATTATGCCAATATTGCGCCTCTTTCTTGACTTCCAGTTGGCCTCTTCGATATAAATAGAGCCGCAGTCACGGTCTGGTGCGAGGTTTGGGATTGTGTTTGTTTGGTGTCGTCAGCTCTTCTCCTCACAACTCGGCCCACTCACGGCTTTTTCAGCCTGATTTGTTTTGGCTTTTCAATCGATTTTTTTTTTTTTTTAAATGGCAGTTGTTTACTACCAACGTTGCGGCGTTGGGAGAGCTGTCGGTGGCTCAGAGAGCAGCTCCGTTCGAGGCCAACATTCCAGTTGAGCCGGCACTTGCCAGATTTCCAGAGGCAGCTATCTCTGCTGGTTTGCTGTTACCGGGCAGATTTGGCTCCTCCGTGGCCCTTTATTGTCAGAGAGGTGCCGGGCTCTGCGTGCCCCGTCTTAAAGGTGGGCGGGGGGGGGGGGCGCTGGTCGTGAAAACCAGACATTTCTGTGACACGAAGGTCTAAAAAAAAATCTGTTTGCGTGCTTGTGTGTGTGTGTGTGTGTGTGAGATTTGAATCATTTACTCAGCTTTAAGTATTTATCATAATCTTCAGATTGGGGCAAAAAAACAATGGGAATCGTCATGCATGCATATTTAATTTCAGTGTGGGTTTTTAATTCAGAAGCTCGTTTGTTTTCTTGTTGAATGCTGTAAAAAAAACATTTTCAGCGAGGACATCGGCTACGCTCGATCCAGTTCTGCGCTCATTTATATCACTATTATCATTATAAACTATATAAATGATAGTTTATATCAATATATATATATATATTATAAGGATAGTGATATAAACTATCATTTATATCACTATTAACCTTCTAAAACCGCCTCAAAGAGGCATTTTTAAGCACCTGGGGACGACCGCCGTGGTAATCCATACGTGCGGAGTCCTTGAATCCAACACACGAGTTCAGAATTTTGCCGCGCAGATGTGGAAACGGTTAAGGCGTTTTCAAGGCGTTGGTAGAATCAACCCTGGGGGGCTTTCACCGCGCCGCTATGGAATTAAACCTGGCTGCCCAAGGTTTTAGCAATTGTTCCTTTTGCCAGCCAAATGAGGATTTTCCTCTTAAACTAGAATCTTTTAGCAAATATGAGATGTGAAATGGATCTATTAAAGGAAGTTGCACCAACATGGCTGAGGAGGATAAAATATGTAGAATCATGTTTGGGAAATATTTCGGAATTCCAATTTAGCCCTTGTGTTTTTAGTTTTGGCTGGCTTAGTTTAATCTTTAGGTTTTTTTTTTGTTTTTTTTTTTTTTGTTCTCTTAAGAGAAAGCTTTAATCCCGGATAAGCTTCTACCTGACCCGGCGCCGCGCAGGCTGCAGGGCCGGGCAGGAGCGCCAGCCGGGCTGTTTGGCGAAGGGCTGGCGCTGGTACAACCATGCCGCATTCACGCGTGATCCGACTGGGAATGAGAGGGTGATGGTGTTTTTAAAGGAGGAGGTGCGGAATCAGGGATCGGGGGGGTTGGCGGAGGGGCGGGGGCGAGGGGGGCGGGGGGGGTTGCCTGAAAAAGTTGCGAAAAGATTTCGGGGCCTGAAACGTCTTGATGAATGAGGGAACGGAGAGGCGAGGGGACACGCAAAGAAAGAGGGTGAGGGGTAGCCGGAGGGTGGGCTTCTTCCCGGGCAAAAGGCAGCGGAGAGAGGGAAGGTGAATAGGCTCGCCTTTGGAAGCCAGCCAGCGAAAAACCCCATTAAGCATCTGGTGCCACCGCACGCCTGGAACCCACGGCCAACGGGCTTTTTTTTTTTTTAAATGTTGAATATTAATAAGTGGAAAGTGACTCCAGCAGGTTTTTTTTTTTTTTTTTTTTTTTTTGGGTCCTCTTAAACAATGGGCGTAGAAGGCGGTCGCGGTCCGGCGGACGCCGTCCGAAGCGGCCTCGGCGGCGACGGCCCCCCCTCGCCCCCCACCCCCGAGCCGTCCGCGGCTTCAAGGCTGCACTTCTGCTGCATTGACTGAGCTGAATGGGAGGCCTAGCAGCTGAGCTACGCGCGGCTATCAAATAATCAATGAGTCCTTGAGGCTCACAGGAGGGGTGTCAAAACACGGCCTTTGAGCGCTAACAACAGCCAATTTGCTGCTTTTGCGGGAGATCACCTCGGCTAGATGTCGACCGCGGGGTGTGCCCCGTTATTTATGGAACGCGGGAGAGACGGGCGGCGCGGTGCCGTCGGTCTAGATTGTCAGACAATTACTCCGCCATTAGGCGCTTTACAGCGCGCTGGTGTTTGTACCGGAGCCTCGCTAATCCACCAAAATGAGCTTATAACGTTGCGGCGCGTCGACGTGTCGGGGGTTGTTTTGGTTTTTTTTTTTCATCGAGGAGAGACGGGGGCCTTAATCTGAGGCCCCCGGGTCCCCCCTGACGGAGGGCCTCCTCCACCACCGTGGTGCTCGCCCTCGCTGACGCGGGGCCCGCGGGCTGCGGCGGGTCGCTCGCCGCTGTTGCGTTTCCGGTGTCGCGATCCACGGGACGCGTCGGTGAGTCACTGTTAGCGCTTTATTAGCGCGCCTGCGATGCAGACGAGAACGCGCGCGGGCCTTCAGACGCGGAGACGGTGGTGGTGGGGGGGCGTTGGTGCCGTAAATCCAGATTGTTGATTAGATTTGTTTCGGGTACGGCGGTGCCATATGTTCGTGTCGACCTCATTACACCGTTTTATAGGCGCGCCGTTGACAACCTACGTGATGTAAGTCTGAACAAAAGCACGTCAGAGTTGTAAATATTTAAACCTCCCCTTCACGTTGCACCCCTTTACTCACTCCAGATGAACCGCCGCAGAACGCGACACCAGAAATTAGATTTAATATCAGATAATGAGCCTTCTTCAGACGCCTCGGAAGTGGCAGCGCGCTCGACGTGAAGCTCACAAGGAAAATGAAGTTGCGCTCTCTGCGAGGCTGAATCGAGTCTTTAAGCACAGGGAATATTTCAGCAGCTCCACTTACAGAAGTGGGTCAGGCAGACGCCTACATTAAGCAACTGCAGGTTAAACGCTCGCCTTTGTGTTCAGAAACAGCCAAGATCTCCCTCGGCCTGTGGTTGAAGGGTGCTTCTGGTGGGGGGGGGGCTCTACTTTGTCCCCCCACAAGAGGGAGACAAGTCCACAAAAATGCAGGGAGTGCAGATATTTGGGCGTTTTCAGTCGCACAACGTTGCGTTACCGTTTGTCTGCACAGAGAAGAAGTTGTCTGAGAATAAAGGCAACAGACAGTGAAGGTGTTCATCTCAAAAGAGGCATAACGATGATGATCCAAGAGTGTGTGTGTGCGCGCGCACGTGTGTGTGAGAGAGAGAGAGAGAAAGAGAGGGTGACAGAATCATGTCACTGACAAGAGGAGGAGGAAGATGAAGAGGACTCCAGGTGAGACCCTGCTCCGGTGCTCTGCAGCGTGAGGTAGTTGGTTGTATGGTTTCGCATAATAAACAGCCTGGAGATAACTGTACAACCTTCTAGCTTTCCCTGCGGTGTCACCCCGACTTCACAGGGATGCCGTCCCCCCTCCCGAGGTGGTGAGTACACAGGATGACAGGAGGGAACGAAGACACTCGCGTTTTAAATCACCTAATCCCAGTTTTTAGTGGGTGTTTTTGTTCCATTAGGATGCATGTTATTTAATTTATCCTCTTCTGACACCTCGAGTGTGAAGCAGAGGTGCACTAGATGTAGAGTTACATTCAGGATATAAAGCCGCCGCCCTCCAGCTGTTACCATTACCGTGATGAAACGTGAAATAAAACCGTTTAAACGGGTTAAAATCAGACGGAACAACGCAGCCCTGCCTCAGTTCACCCGCCATCACGCAGTACCGCTGCTCCTATTTGGTGCAGTGTCTGATTGCATATGTACAGTTAGCAGCAACTTTTCCTTCTCCATAAGTGTGTGTGTGTGTGTGTGTGTGTGTGTGTGTGTGTGTGTGTGTGTGTGTGTGTGTGTGTGCGCGTGTGTGTGTGCGTGCTCTCTGTAGTCATGGTAGATAATAGTGTGCCCAGACACGAGTGTGTCTTGAATCCTGAAGCAAAGGGCTCTATATGAACTTGCTTACCTCCACCTCTTTTTTCTCCTTCCCCTATCGATGTCCCCCCCTCCCCCCTTTCCCTCCCCACCTCCCCCAGTGTCCCCCAGTGTGTCTGGCTAGTGGCTCAGACGCTCAGTATCCGCATTGCGTTGCAGCGCTCCAGCGAGGAAGGGAAAAAAGAGCATATATCAGCAATCTCTGTCAAGCGCTGCTCTTTTCCGAGCGCACACAAAGAAACGGCTCCCCGGAATGTTCCTACTCCACAGCAAATAGGTCCTTTACAACCCAGACACCTGCCACTTGTTATTTTATAGAATGGACTTTCATCCTTGACGTTTTATTTAAGTTAAACACTCCTGACGTAACATGTTTAACGTCTGTTCTCTCATAGTTTAACAGCTAACGATGCACGTTTATTCCGCATTTCTTATAAACTTGATCCACCTGATCTGTGTGTGTGTGTGTGTGTGTGTGTGTGTCTGTCTGTCCTTGTGTGTGTGTGTGTTTTCCTGCTGAGAGCTGCAGCTACGGCTCTTCCCAGCGTCTGGTGGTGTTTTAGGTCGCTCCTCTTTTGAGAGTGGAAAGTGCAAACAAAGGCGCTCGGCGTGTTGTGCGGTGAATTGTGCGCCGAGGCTGTTGTGTTAATGAAATATGGAGGAAGAGCAGCGGCGTTGTGGTCAGGACGGCTGGGAGGTTAATCACCTTGGGGCTGGCTGCGGCTTTGATCCTTGTGCTGTGTAAAATCCACAACCTCCCGTCTGTGAGCTCCCACCATCGCCTGTCCCCCCCCCCCCTTATTCCCTCCCTTCCTCACACACACACACACACACAAGGATGTATGTGCTCACACTGCTACACAAGGACATGCACGCACGCACCCACCTCACATGTGCACCTCCCTCTGAGCACGTTGACTCTCTCCAAGCCAGATGCTTGAACGTAGCAGCTCAAGTTCTGACGTGCGCGCGCGCACACACGCGTGCACACACACACACGCGCAGTAACAGACACCCATTTGAGACACAGCAGCGTGCAAACGTAGGCTGCGATGTGGGTAGGACGGGATGTCATGCCTGGAAAAAAAAAAAAGCAAAAGATGCACAGGGTTAGAGTGGGAAGAGGGAGGGATGGGGGAGACGCTGAGAGGGGAGGGATGAAAATAAGGAAGGGCTGAGACGGAGCAGGGGGAGGCGGGGACAGAGTGATAGAGAGTGTTCAGGCAACAGAAGAGCGAACGATAGCTGGAGATGCTGCATGCTTGCATAAGTGTGTGTGTGTGTGTGTGTGATGTAGGTGACACAGATTTATGAAAGGAGAGGGTCATAGATGGAGTCGCTTTTGGTTGTGTAGGGGTTGGTGGGGAAGCGGGGGTGTTGGTACAGCACCAGATAATGGAATCAATGCAATGTGTGTGTGTGTGTGTGTGTTTTGTACGGCGCGTTCATACGTGTGTGTACCTGCCTCATAGATGTTGCCCGTTCGGACTCTAATCGCCTGGAGAATTAATGACTTGGCAGCGGGGAAGAGGCACAGACCGGCGCCAGGGACAGTGGCGGAGAGAGGGAAGGCAGAGGAGGAGAGACAAAAAGAGCAGAGCGAGCGACGGAGGGGTGGCGAGAGGGGAAGAGCCTCACAGCCCGCCGCCACGTACGGCGTGAGGAGAGAGAGAGGGGGGGGAGCGCGAGAGGGCGAGGACAGGTTGGACCGAGCAGCGTCTACCGCTGGATTCACCGAGCTGATGGACCGGCCGGAAAAGTGCGTTGTACTTGTGTGTGTGTGTGTGTGGGCGTGTGTGTGTGTGTGTGTGTGTGTGGGGGGGTGGTATGTACGTGTGCTTGCATGTTCACGCTGACATGTATGTAAATGCGCGCGCCGAGTGGGGAGTTTAGATCGACTTAAACGGGCCGACCGACCGCCAGACTGACGACCCGCCATCTTCCGTCCGCTCGCCGCCGCCGCCGTTCGTTATTTTACAAAGTGCCCCCCCCCCAAACGATCCGTTTGACTCTCTTCTCCTTCCTGCCTCCGGTCTCCGGTCTCCGGCGCTTCCGAGGGCAGGAGACGAGCTCGTAAAAGTGGGACACAAGAAAATACGAAAGCGCGGAAACAAAGGGGGGTTGGGGGGGGGCGCCGCACACCCCCCACCCTCACCCCCCCCCCCCCCCCCCCGTTACCTCGGCGGAGGTGCGCCCTCGAACTCCTGCCCGGTAAGTTGGAGACGTGCCGGGCGAGAGCGGCACAAGCGCTGGTTTATTAGATTTTTCCCCTCGTGAGGCGTCTGCAGCGCGCAGCTGCAGCATCTGGGGCGTCCGCCGGCGTTCTCTCTCTCTCTCTCTCTTTCTTTTTTTTTTTTTTTCTGGGTAAAAGTGAACGTGCGCGACTCCCGAAGGCTGCGTGTCTTTGTCAGGGAGCGATTGCGTAATTCTTTGGGATCACGAGGCCTCCGGGAGACGGGAGACGCCGCCGTCTCGCGGGCGAACGCCGCCGCGGACCCGCAAATCCTGATTCACGCGTGAAGCGCAGAGACTTCGTGCGTGCGCGCGTCTGTCCTGAAGCGCTTTGTCTGTCTGCCAGCAGGGGGCTTCTTTTTCTTTTTTTTTTTTTTTTTTTTCGTCGTCACGGCTTCATGCCGCACAGACCCGCATCGGCAAACAGACGCCGGCTACGTCGGGAGGGGAGAGCTCGCCAAATCGGCCGCGCGGACGAATCCCTCGCGCCGGGATTTCTGTGGGACTGATGTGTGGCGCCCTCTTAACTGTGCTTCTCTGTCTCATCCAGGTTGGCTTCCGCAGTCGCGGTCAAGACGGGAAGACGTCGTCGGAATTTGTCCGCATCCATAGAGGAGAAAAAAAAAAAAACGTAATCGCCAACGCTCGTCCAAACGCCGATGGAGCGAGGGGTTTGTGTCGTGATGCGGTTGTGCGTCCTTCAGCCGAGGCTGAGGACTCAGAGGTGACGAAGCGGCGGACGTTTGAGCGACGGGCGTTTCGCAGAGGCGCCCGAACGCGTCGCCGTCTGGACGGAGGCGGCGTGCGCCGGTGTCCCTGAGACCCTTAACCTGTGATGATACGACAGGTCACAGGTGAGGTCCTTGGGAACAGAGGCGCGCGCGGTGTCAACGGAGAGGCGCGGAGGTTCGGGAGACGGACGGCGCGTTCCTCCAGAGGGGGGCGGCTCCTCTTGGCCTCCTCCGTGCGCTCGCGCGGGTCGATAAAGGAGGCGGCCAAAGGTTTGTGACCCCGACGTACGATTCACGTGGGAACCCGAGACTCCGCTGAACTTCGCTCCGAGCCGCTGGCCGCTTTCACAGCGAGCGCGATTTCCCCGGCGGGTCGCGACTCCTCGTCCTCTCTCGCCTGTTTTTCTTCGTCGTTTGAAGGAGCGCTGCTGTTCGCGTGTCACTTTGACCCACGCGTGTGACACTGGCGACCGTGTCTGACGCACCGACCTCCAGTTTCAAATAAAGAAAGATCGGATTTAATCGGTTAATAAATCTTTTGGAACCAGACGCAGCTGCTGTGCATGAATAAATGTGTCATCGTGTCTTGAATAAATGCTCTCATACGTCACGTTTCAATACGCAACGTGGAAATATGCTCGATAAGACATACAGTAACAGTGACAACACACGGACGTAAGATAAATTGTACAGTTTCTCGTTGTCGGGTTTTTAAACGAATGGATGTTTTGCTCCTTTTCTGTTTTAACCGACTTGAAATGCGGAAATAAAATGGAGTCGTTGGAAAGCCCGTGTTGGTTTTGTTATGTCCCCTATAAGACACGTAAGCACCGCCGCTCGCCCGATCAACAAAACGTGGCGGTAACGGGACGCTGTCAGGTTCCTGAGGCCCGAGGGCCGGTTTTTCAGGTGAGGCTGGGGTTTGTTTGTCCGTCACATTCGGGCCGTCCCGGTGTTTTTGTGGCCCCGCGGCCTCCGTCTGTTCGTGCATCCCAGGACGGTTGACATTGATTGTGCGGGAGACAGACCGAGACACATTAGTACCCCGCTCGCTCCTGCCACTGAAAAACACATTAACGGGCTGCATTGGGAGCCCTGTCTGGTAACCATGGCAAAGCACACGGGGAGGGAGGAGGAGTGCTGAGATGGGGCAGCGGGTTCACCGTGCAGTCTCTCAGGGGTTGTCTCTCACTCTTTTCCTTTCCTCCAGCCACGTCTGTCATTTTCTCCGTCTCTCCTCCGCTGGCGGCTCCTCGTTCACCCCCTGCCCTCCGCGCACACATCAACACTATTTGCATATTTATATTTCTTCCACATTCTTCTCCTTATTGATGCTGACCTCATCAATCTGCCCTCACCACACACTCCACCCCCTTACCCAACTGTGAAACATCATTATCTGCCTTTCTGTCATTTTTCCTCCCCCCCCTCCACGCTGTCGTTATCGTTCCTCTCAGTGGAGACGTGCAAGAAAGACAAGAGGACGCAAATAAATGAGACATATCGCGTTGTAAATTACGTATTTTATCATTCGTGCTCATTTGTCATCTTAACTCTTTGTTGGACTTTTTTTTTTTATAGATCATAAAACTTCAGGAAACTCAGCTCTGGATTTCATGGAGTTTCATTTAAAGAAAAAATAAATACATATTTTACTGTTACATTGTCTCGTGTTCACTACTGTTAATTATTGATGCATTATAATTAGTATGCATTTCAGATTTGAAAAAAAAAAGGAGAAACACAACTAATCCTCCAGTAAACTCCCAACTAATTTGTTCTTAACTCACCCCAGCAAAGGTGTTCAACGTCAAAGAACGATTTTCTGCGCAGATTATTCGGGAAACACTGGCGCATTCAGGAGCCACAGGACGCGTTTACAGCAGAAACACCTATTTTTAGTCCCCGACAGATGCATAATTTATGCGCAGTGACCCGCCGGCCTGTAGGGGGCGCGGCTGAGTCGCAGTCTGCGCAGGCGGCAACATCCCATAATTAAAATACGAGCCTGCATTAAAACGCTCGCGTTATCGCGGTTAAACAACCGCAATGTGCACCTCGGCTCCACTGCAGCCATTATAGCCTGCGAGCACTTTATGGACTCTTTAAAACCTAAATTGAGACGATGATCTGCACGATGATCTGTACGCTATCACGCCTCATATCGACAGTCCCGCTGTGGATTATAGATTATAGATTATAGATTATAGATTACAGATTACAGGTGCAGGTGCAATAACCGTATTTCAGAATCCCATCTTTCACCACCTTGTTTCAACATAAACTAGATACACGGGATCACAATCGCTCTTTTACGCAAACAAGTGCAAACGGCGGGTGAGACGTGGGATCTGACCCCCTGCCGGAGGAGGCTGGTTTAGGGATTCGACCCAAGCTGCGCGTTTGCGGGCTTTCACGCTGGCTTCGTCCCAGTTACAACATGGTGGAGGGGAACTCAAAGCGCATCCCGCGGTTTCCTTCAGAGCGCATAAACGTGACGGACGACCGGAAGTGGTCGAACATTTAAACAGCCCTCGCCAATAATAGCCACAAAAGTCAGAAAACGGGCCGGCTCTCGGCGCCTGCTCGCGGGGGACCAGCGTGGAAGCGCCCGCGGGACCCATCCGAGGTGAGGCCGCGGGCCGCCGCCGCCGTCGCGCTCCCTCCCCCGGCCCGCCGTCCTCCCCGCGAGGGCCCCGACTATCACCTGGAGCGCAGCCCGGCCCCCCCCCCCTGGAGCCCCGACCGGCCGCCCCGGCGGCCCCGGCGGGGGGCTCCAGCCTCCCGCCTCCAGCCCGAGCGGTTGTGGGGGGGGGAAATGCGTTAAAAGACGCGTTAAAAGGCGATAAAAAAGCGCAGATTTTGGGCGGGAACGCGCGGAGGCGCACGCGCCGCTAGCCGCGTTAGCTCCGCCACTTCCCGCCTCGCGGCCCGGGAAGTAGACGGAGCCCCCGCTCCCCCCCCTCCTCCCCCCTCACAAGTCCCGGCGCGAATAAAAACATCGTTTTAACTCGACGAAAAACGCCTAAAACGCGCCGGATCGCGTTCGTGACATTTAAATTAAACCCTTGCGTTAAACATGGAACAACCTTCTGAGTTTGGAGCCCGACCGGTTCAAAAACGATTTATATTAATATAATACTTTTTTTTTTTTTAAGATTGAGGAAATTCTGGGCTTTAAAATGTTAAAAAAAATTAAAATAATTCAGTATCGTGCAGGTGTGAGAGGGTGCACTTGTCCTGTGTGAGGTGACAATCACCTATTGGTGTTTTAACGTGTCGTAATTGTGTTTTATTAACGTCTCGTCCCGATGGTTTCAGGTCGATATGGAAGACGACAAGAAGGCGGCGGAGTCGGAGCAAGCGTCGGGCGAAGGGTCCCGTACGAACGCCTCCGACAGAAGCCCCCTGAAGAGAGGGCGAGGGCGACCGCAGGGGTCCAAGAAGTTGAGGGTCTGCGTGGCCGACGTCTCGGACCTCATCGCCGACATCTCCAACGGGGGCGCCGCCCGCGTCCCGAGGAAGAGGGGCCGCCCGCGGCTGCCCGACGCCAAGCAGAGCGAAGAGAGCTCCAACGGGTCGACGCACCACGGCAGCGACGACGGCGTCCTGACGACGGGCCACTCGCCCAAGAAAAGAGGCCGGCCGAGGAAGTCCCAGAGCCGAGCCCGAGACTTGACGAACGGCAGCTCGCCCCCGAAACCGGGGCGGGGTCGCCCGAGAGGGTCCGCCAAGCGCAAGGTCGACAGCTCGGCCGAGGAGGAGGCCGAGGAGGGCGGCGGCGGCGGCGGCCCCGCGGCGCAGAGGAAAAGGGGGCGGCCCAGGGGCTCGTCCAACGCCAAGCCCCGACTGGAGGCGAGCAGCAACGGGGAGGACGGGCGCCGGCGGCGGCCCGGGTCGGCGAGGAGCGGGCGAGGTCAGCCCAGGAAGGGGCCGAGTCCCGCCAGCAGCCCGGAGAAAGAGCCTCAGAAAGGTCGGGGGAGGCCCCGAAAGACCGTCGCCCAGGAGAGCGCACCTGCGGGCTCAGGTGACCAACCGGCGAAGAGGGGGCGGGGCCGGCCGAAGGGCTCCTTCAAGAAGAAGCGCGGCCTCCTCGAGGAGCAGCGGAAGAGGCCCGGGAGGCCGAGGAAGTACCCGCCGCCGCCGCCCGAGGAGCGCAACAAGCCGAAGGTGTGGAAGCCGCTGGGGAGGCCCAAGAAGTACCCGCCGCCGCCGGAGGGGGCCCGCCCGGCGGCGCCGAAGGTCCGCCAGAGGAAGCGCGGACGGCCTCGGAAGTCGGAGTACGGGAAGGGCGCCCACCTACGCAAAAGTGTACTGACGGCACCGCCCAGGCCCGACGACGGCGTCCCCAGGAAACGGGGGCGCCCCCCGGGGTCGAAGGCCCCGCCGGCGAAAACGGACGGACCCCAGAGGAAGCGGGGTCGCCCCAAAGGCTCGCGCAACAAGAGCAAAGCCTCGGGCGAGCCGCGGCCCGACGCCGCCGGGAGCGACTCGTCCGACACGGAACACTGCCCGCCGACGGGGGAGGAGCCTTCGGGCAACAGCAGCAGCGGCGGCGGCGAGGGCGGCGAGGCCTCCAGCCCTGAGGTCAGCGACAACGCCTGAGGAGCCGCCAAAAACGCCGCCCTCGTTTTATCAACGAAAAAAAAACGTGTTTTTAACATTTTGTCCGTCTGGTAGGCGACGCAGTCGGCGGGCGCCCCCGATAACGCTGCATAGTTTTATCGTGCTTTTTTTTATACATCGTTCTGCTTCTTACAAATACTACTGCTCATTTGTACTAATACTCTGAGTAGAACTGGCATGTAGAGATTATTATCGTTGTTCTTCTAGACCCACGGTCCAGTTTTCACGTCACTTTAGTCACCGCGTTCGCCGGAAGTGAGCGACCTTTCGATGACGGATCCCCGAAGATGACGTAGATGTGAGGTCCGGTCCGGTTCAGTCCGGCTCGGTTCAGTCTAGTCAGGTCTGGTTCGGTCTAGTCTAGTCCAGTCTGGTGCAGTCTGGTCCGGTCTAGTTTGGTCTGGTCTGATCTGGTTTAGTCTAGTCCGGTTCAGTCCAGTCTGGTCTGGTCATCTGGTTTAGTCTAGTCCGGTTCAGTCCAGTCTGGTCTGGTCCAATCTGGTTCAGTCTAGTCCGGTTCAATCCAGTCTGGTCCGGTTAAATCCAGTCTGGTCTGGTCCAATCCGGTTAAATCTAGTCTGGTCCAATCCGGTTAAGTCCAGTCTGGTCCAATCCGGTTAAGTCCAGTCTGGTCCAATCCAGTTAAGTCTAGTGTGGTCCAGTCTGGTCTGGTCCAATCCGGTTAAGTCTAGTCTGGTCCAATCCGGTTAAGTCCAGTCTGGTCCAATCCGGTTAAGTCTAGTCTGGTCCAATCCGGTTAAGTCTAGTGTGGTCCAGTCTGGTCTGGTCCAATCCGGTTAAATCTAGTCCGGTTCAATCCAGTCTGGTCCGGTTCAGTCCAGTCAGGTCTGGTCCAATCCAGTTAAGTCTAGTCTGGTTCAGTCCAGTCCGGTTCAGTCCAGTCTGGTCCAGTCCGGTCCGGTCTGGTCCAGGACGCCGTAGAGATTCCGCCTCTGAACGTGGGCCGCGCGTGTTCTGTGCGATGTTCCCGGTTTACATCGCAGGTCCGTGTGGGCGTGAAGCCGTGAAGGTCGTGGAGGTCGCTGGCGGAGCGTCCTCCGCGCCTCGTCCTCTCGTCTTCCCTTCGGGAGCGGAGGGGGTTCGGCGCCGCACGTTGTCAAAGGCGCTTCTGCACTCGCTGTGACCGCCGTCTCGTATAACCGAGCGCCGGGCGACCCGCAGAGCGCCAGTCCGTCCCGTCGGCGGGAAAGGTCGGTCGGTCGGTCTGTCGGTCGGGGGGGGGGGATCAGAACCGCCGACGCCGCCTCCGTCGTGGGGAAGATGCGCGAGAGATGAGAGGTCGATGAGGGGCCCCGTGACCTCTGACCTCGTGACCTTTGACCTCGGCCTCGACCGCCGCAGGAGCTCGGCGAGGAGGCGTTTTCATCGTTTTGTTCGGCCTTAACCGCCGTGGCTGTGAATGTACGAGCGCGTGGCCCCGTCGCCGCGGCGACCTTCACCCCCCTCCTCCTCCTCGCCGTCGCCCCCCCCCGCAGAAGCCCCTCCCCCCGCAGAAGCCCCTCCCCCCGCAGAAGCCCCTCCCCTTTATTTTTCTACATTTCGGCTGTCGTCGGGTAGAAGTAGCTCTCCGCTCCTCCAACTGTGACGTGAAGCTTTGAGGTTCTTCGCTTCTCGGACGTCTTTTTGTAATAAAGTTTAAAAAAAGTAATAAAAAAAAAAAAGGCTTTACATCATTACTGAGAAATAACGCCTCTAAGTTTCAGTCGAAGTGTTTTTGTTTTTTTTAAATGGTAAATTCTGTCGTGTGTCGAGGATCTGGGGAGAAACGAGAATGTGAAATAAAGTTTTTGAGTTTAAAAACCATGAATTTGAATCAAGTTCTGTGATGTCAAAATATTTTATTTGTGTCTTTTTTTTTGGGGGGGGGGACGTGGATTTGTGAGATGATGCTATTGAAATAAAACAATCTCGCCATTTTGAACGGGAACGTGATGTTTTATTGTTGCAATATTTGATTTGTTATTTTGCATCAACGCGGAAGCGATGACGTCACAGCTGCACTATGCACCTCGCGACACTAGAATCAAAGAT
>CAJVRN010000219.1:2145000-2217500 GCA_911728415.1 Lagocephalus sceleratus | reverse complement strand
AGCGTCTGTGTGAAGCGCCTGTGAGCGTGTGAAGCGTCTGAGCATGTGAAGCGCCTGTGAGCATGTGAAGCATCTGAGCATGTGAAGCGCCTGTGAGCATGTGAAGTGCCTGTGAGCATGTGAAGCATCTGAGCATGTGAAGCGCCTGTGAGCATGTGAAGCACCTGTGAGCATGTGAAGCACCTGTGAGCATGTGAAGCGCCTGAGCATGTGAAGCGTCCGTGTGAAGCGCCTGTGAGCATGTGAAGCGGGCCTGAGCACTGTGAGCGTGTAAGCACCTGTGAGCGTGTGAAGCACCTGTGAGCGTGTGAAGCACCTGTGCGCCTGAGCATGTGAAGCGTCCGTGTGAAGCGCCTGTGAGCATGTGAAGCGTCTGAGCATGTGAAGTGCCTGTGAGCATGTGAAGCATCTGAGCATGTGAAGAGCATGTGAAGCGCCTGTGAGCATGTGAAGCGCCTGTGAGCATGTGAAGTGCCTGCGAGCATGTGAAGAGCATGTGAAGTGCCTGAGCATGTGAAGCACCTGTGAGCATGTGAAGCGCCTGCGAGCGTGTGAAGCGCCTGAGCATGTGAAGCGTCCGTGTGAAGCGCCTGTGAGCGTGTGAAGCGTCCGTGTGAAGCACCTGTGAGCGTGTGAAGCGCCTGTGAGCGTGTGAAGCGTCCGTGTGAAGCACCTGTGAGCGTGTGAAGCGTCCGTGTGAAGCACCTGTGAGCGTGTGAAGCACCTGTGAGCGTGTGAAGCGTCCGTGTGAAGCACCTGTGAGCGTGTGAAGCACCTGTGAGCATGTGAAGCACCTGTGAGCGTGTGAAGCGCCTGTGAGCGTGTGAAGCATCTGCATGTAAACATGTGAAGCGCCTGTTTAAGGCCTTGACATGTGAAGCGCCTGAATTAAGCGCCTGAGCATGTGAAGATGGTGGAAGAGCATGTGAAGCGTGTGAAGCCCCGACATGTGAAGCGCCTAAGCGCCTGTGAGCGTGTGAAGCGTCCGTGTGAAGCACCTGACCGCCCTGTCCCTCCACAGGCTGGTGTACTGGCTGTGCCTGGCCCTGGGCAGCAGCAGCGTGCGGGCCCTGGGCTTCGGCCTGTCCTTCCTCCCCATCCTGGTCATGCTCGGCGCCAACCTCTACTACGTCTGCTCCGCCGTCGGGCAGGAGGCGGTGTTCCAGGCCGCGCCCCCGACGACGGCTCCGCCTCCCCGGCAGCGCTGGTGGGGTTAAAGGCGTCGGGAACGGGGCCTCGATGTTTTCAGCCGCACCTGCGGTTACTATGGTAACGGTTCCAGAGGTGCAGTTTTAAACGTGGTGCCTTAACTGCCCTCTGGGTAATTTAAGAGTTTAATCTGAGTTAATGAACACGACGCGAACTAACGCAGACGACTGATTTCTTTTTTTAAAAAAACCTCTTCTTTTAAAAGTCGTTTAATCGATGCTGATTAAATAAACCTGTGTCCCCACGTCCAGGTTTGAGGACTTTGTGGTCGTTACCAGAAGTGAAAGGAATTATTTCATGATTTATATCTTTTCTATGTTTGTACGCAGCTGGAAAAAGGTGTCTTTTTTCCCCCCATTTTGTACTTTTAAAGGCCTTTTTTTTTTTTTTTTTTCAAATATTAATTTAAAGAGAATGTTCAGGGCGTTGGATGAATGGATCGGTTCTAATAAAAGTTCAGCTCTTCGGATCGGCTTGACTTTCACACCTGTGGTGGGGGGGTTTCTGTCGGTGGGTTCGCCCTCATCCGTTTCCTGCTTCGGCCGCGTTCAGACGCATCGCTCGATACTCGTGAGACGTGGGTGCGGGGGGCGCACGCAAGAAAGCTCCAGCTCGTCTCTGGAAACGAGCTGCGCTCCGATTTAGATCCTTTATTCACCCCGAGGGAAACACGCGTGTCCAGCGCACAGGTGTGTGACAGGAGGGCGAGCCTGGAGGGGGTAAAGATAAGTGATAAGAGATATTTCACATCACAGACACACACTTGGACTGCATGTAATCTCATTTTTTCCTTAAATAAACAGATTTAACCCCCCGTGTATGAAACTTAATGAAGATAACGTAAACATAATCACGTAATGAATGTTGAACAGATGATCCGTTACAACAGGGGATCAATACCGACTCATTGATTCCAGATCCCCTTGGTATTAACTCAGCGGCGTCGGAGTCCGGTCCTCAAGAGCCGGGGGTCCAGCCGGGTTTTCTGGCCCACCGGGTGGATCTCTGGGCCTGGGGCTGTTTCCCACCTGGGAGGACTGAAAACCCGGGCGGATCGCGGCCCTCGAGGACCGGACCCCGCGCCCCAGGGGCTTCTGAGGACCGACCGAGGTCCTCGCCGTCCTCCCAGCGTGGCGCTGATCTTCCTCCGCTCCGGCTTCACCTCCCGCCACTGAACGTGAAGAATGACGGAAGCAGACGCTTGTCCATTTCACTCAGTTTGTCTATTTAATATATAAAATACAGTAAAACATACGCAAAAAGGGTAAGGTCTCAAGGGACTTGGATACTTTGGTACAACAAACACTTTTTTGTAAAAGCAGTATAGAATTTCAATAACATATCAGTGCATACTTTGTATATGAAAATATACACAAATTGTATATCATTCTCAAAAAAAACAACAAAAAGAGAAATATTTTCTTTACAACAAAACCCAAAGCAGACTAGCTCAACACAATATATTAGCTATAAATTTCATCTTTAGTATTTCGTATGCTACATTATTCTGAGTTGGTTAAAACTCATTTGTGATGCATGTCGTTGCTAATGTATGTAACATAAGTTTTTGTTCTTACCTGTATCCCATGCATTTTACATTTGTCGAATTTGACGAAGGACTAATTTCTGCCGTTTCCCCGTTTTTATAAATATATTCTATGTCTTAATTAAAATTGCAGCATTTTAACTGGTTCTTTCCTTCATTGCATTTGCTAATACCACAATAACTGATCGTGCAATTTTCAGCAAGTTATTTTTTTTTTAAAAAAAGGAAACCAGTACTTTATGTTTATGATAAAGATAAACTAAGAAAAAAAAAAAAAAAAACAAGTTGACTACACAAAATAGCAATAAAATAAAGGCTCCATAATAATATCAATCATAATAAGAGACAATGGAACTGTCACCAGCACAAATTAATCCAAAAATAGTGAGATTCTAAAAAACATTGTACACGACGAGTAACAGGGGTGCAGGTTTGTCGTTTCTCGTAGATTGTCATGTGACTACACTGCTGGATCGGACAGAGAACCTTTTCGTACACGAACGAGCCCGCGGGAGGCGGGCGGCCGAAGCCAAATCGACGCGGTGTCATATTTCAGTCGACCCTCAGCGCCCGCACCGCAGCAGAATTTAGGTTTTTTTTGTTTATTTTTTTTAGTCGATGGAGCGCGAAGAGAGGCGGAGGGATGTCAGAGGAACTAGACCACGCGCGCGGGAGGTCGGCGCCACCGGCAGGAAGTCCCCCTGATCTTTGCGTCGCGTCACGAGTCCGTGTCTCTCCTCCAGAAATTCGTCGGGAAAAAAAAACAAAACAAACTACAAACAATTTGGAATGGCGTCTTGGCTTCTGACTTCAATTTGATTGTTCGGCACAAGCGGAGCGAGCGGCGGCGCTGACGGGCGTCGGTCGGATACTTGGCTGCTGAGCGGGAGAGAGGAGAGAGAGCGCGAGGCGTTCCCGAAACGCCCGACCGTCCCGTCGATCGTTCACGGCTGCGCTGAGGCGCCGCGGGCCCGCCCCTCCGCTCCCACCCTGGCGTGATGTAGGATCGTTTGCATGGCTGGGCGACAAGTCTGCTGGACCCGACTCGATGGGGCGAGAGGGGGGGGGGGTCGAGCTAATGTCAAACCGTGGGGCCGGGGGACGACCCGAGGTCACGCGCTCGCACTTGGACTTGAAATGGTTCCAACGAAACTGGCTTTGGACACGAAAACAACACAATTAAACAGCAAAACACAGCACTTGTCACCAAGTTCCTCGCTTGCGTTCGACGTGGAAATGTGCCTAATCGGTAACTGCTCGCGTGAAAGAAGACGTGACGTTATCCTGTCAATCAAAGTATGCCTCTAAGACGTGTGTTTAATACCTTATCTACACTACAGGTGAATGGCAGTGTCAGCAAACAGGTGAATATGGATTACTTTAGGTCGTGGGTGGTTTCTTTTCTTTTAAACGTGTGGTAGGAGAACATGACACCACAACCAAGCAGGCCTCTGTGAGGGACAGAAAGTGCACACACCATCAACACTAGCATTAAATAGGTTTAGTGAAACAAGTCCCGTCCACCAGCGCTACCTAGTGTGGCGTAACCCCTGCACCGGAGCTCAAAACATATCAAAGTCACACTCATATATGCAAACAGATCCACTGAGAATCAACACATTGCTTGTTTTAAGGGATACCTAGCAAAGTCTATGCAAATATATTCATATATACATACACGTCGTTGAAGCCGAAAAGCTATTGTACTTTATCGCCAACTGAAGCGGTAGAAATATAGAAAATGTTTTTGTCTTTTTGTTTTTTTTTGTTTTTTTCCTTTCACTGTTTCAAACATGGCGGAGAGCTAAGGAGAGCTAGAGAGCTAAAGAGGACATCAAAGCTTTTGTATAAGGAGTGAAGTTCATACAAAGTCAGAATTCCTACTTTTGGACAACTTACAGACCTTCAAAAACAGATGCATTTAAATACCAACAGATAAAGAACACTTGCACTTATAGAATCAAATATTTCCCTACCCGAAACAGCCACCAGAGGCTCAAAAACATAGACTATGCGTTTAATTGGATGGCATCTACTCCTCGACAAAACCGCTGGCGAGGGGGCGGGGGGGTTTCCTGCGGCTAAAGATCCCACCGAGTTCCAGAGTTGAGATGGGAGGGGATGAGCGGCCAGTCTGGGGGGGGGGTTGGGGGTGAGCTTTGAAAGCATCAGCGGGGCCTGGTTGTCGTCACGTCTGTGACAGTGCTAGTGATAAGTGTGTCCCTGCACCACGTGCGAGAGGCATTTGGCATTTCTTTTTTTTTTTTCCTTTTTTCTGTTTTTAAAGAGAGGCTGATATCGGCACCCCAGCGAAGTCCTCGGCTCCACGGCCGCGGAGCGTCAACCTGAAAGGCTGCCGGGGCGGGGAGGGGCAGGGGTGTGTGGGGGGGGGGGCCGAGGGCCCAGTCCAGACCCGGCGCTGGGTCCAAAAAGTGCAGTTTGGAGGTGAGAGGTGGAAGAATGGACAGCACGTAATCCCGAGTGGCGGACCGGAGGCTCCGCCGGGTCTCCCGCCGCGCGGCGGCAAAGGCCGCAGAGCCGAGCGAGGGCGCACGAAGGCTTCCGCAGCGACCGCGTGGAGGATGAACGACGGTCTCGGCGGAGGCTCCACGCCTCCTTCCTGCCAAAACTAACGACTAAGTGGGATTCAATTGGAGCAAGAAGGCTTTAAAGGTCTGCTGTCCTTTTACATCGAAGAGCCTGGAGCAGAAATACCAGCTGAGCACTAAAGCACCCTCTGATCCCACGGCGCTGCTTGGGTTCTTGCTTGTTTGTTGCCAGAGCCTCTGGGTGAAATCTGGGATCATGATGATAGTGTCACAGGACAGTGGGGAGGCGTTTTAAGGATGAGTGCGGGTGTGTGTGGATGGTTGAGTCTCCTAAACGTTGCGTGCAGAGGAGCGTCAGGGGCGACTCTATGTGACCCAGGTGTCCAATCTCATCCGCTTGATGTTCCCGCCCTCCTGCTCCTGTTCGCTGGGCGCCCTGAGGAGCTCGGACGAGGGGCTGAAGTCGGGCGGCACGGACCGGCCGGAGGAACCCACGCTCCCCGCGCCGCCGCCGCCGCCCCCGGCTCCGGCCCCGCCCCCCGCGGCGCCGCTGTCGTCGCGGTCGCTGCCCTCGAAGGAGCTGGCGTTGCTGCTCACGCTGTCCGCGGGCGAGCGGCCGGTGGGAGGCTCCAGGGACAGCAGGGAACCCGGGTACTGGGGCGGCGCGCTCAGGATGGCCCCTCCCGAGGTCGTGGACGGCGCGGTGGACGACGGAGGGGGGCACGGGGTGCTGCGGTCCCGGCCGGGCGAGACGGGCTCCGTCTTGATGCTGACGCCGGAGCTGGTGTTGACGGTCAGCGTGGCGCCTTGAGGTATATGAGTCACGGGCCTGAGACCAGAGAGAGGACGGAGGGGAAGAGGAGACGGGGAGGAGACGTCTGATCAGCTGCTCGAGGCTCGGCGACACCGGCGTCGGGACGAAAACCAACATCGCAAGACACAGCACCGACAGGGAAAAGCAACACCCGGGTCTTCCGGAACGCTCAAGCCTGAGCCTTCGGAGCAGAAGTGACGCCCACACTTCTTTCAGAAGATCAACACAGCAGCCCAGAAAGCGTGAAATGGTGTGACAGCGTGGTTGGCAGCTGTGACGCGATGGAGGAGACGACAGGTAACAAACTGAAAATGATGTCAGCTTCAGAGAACATGGTGGAAACCGGACGTTTGTCTCTTTCCTGTTTGACTGCAGACAGCCTCAGACATGCTGGGGGGGGGCAGCCAGAAGCATGCACGCACACACACGCGCACGCACATACACGCACGCACGCACACACAGGAAACAGGAAGTGTGATACAGTACCGGCCCAACCACTCATCTCTACCCAAGAGCAGGTTGGATGGAGATCCAACACTGTGGGGAGAAAACAAAACGTTGGAGCCGAACACAAAGGAGAAGAGGTGGATTAGAAGGCATGTGTGGAGGAGAGTATGAAACATTATTGCATTACAGCAATAATGTTAATAATGCCCTTTGTCCTAATCTGCTGGATTAACATTAAAACGGAGAGTCGATAAAAGGCTAAAGCTGCACAGTGATGCTCTTTAACAAACAGCCAAACAAAAGTTATTTACATCCCAGCTGAGGCAGTTCTGAGTGGGAAAATACAGTTAAAAATGAACCAAAGTGACCTTTATTCCTTCAACAAAAGCTCTGTTAAAGCTTTTTTTTTTCTTTTTTTTAAACCGATGTTGAATTTAAAACACAAACAAAGTGGCACATTTACATAGACATAGACTAAAAAAAAGGAACTTATTGTGGTCTGCTTAGCGCGGAGCAGCTGTGTTTAATGTAAATGACTGAACTTTAGTCCTGCTGGAGTCTGTTTAACTATCTCATCTTGTACTTACACAAGTGCAAACATTCATATGAATACAAATTGCCTAAATCAGCAAGGCTTAACAGATTTATTCAATCTGATCTACTTTAATTTATATAGTCTCTGTAATGACCCGTCCATAAGATGATTAAATTTCATCCTTGTAAAGATTTCATTAAAAGCGCTGCCTGTTGTCCAAATGGTTTCAGCTCTAATTAATTTTAGGTGTTTGCTGGACAGCTTGAGCTTATAGAAATAGAAAAAGGGTCAGATTGGTCATTCCTTTACACAGTGGTCCTGATGCCAACAGAGAGTGGTTTCTAATTCCATATTTTTTGTGGGTGGGTGGGGGGGGCGGGGGCACCCTGCCCTACAGACAACACCACGACATGTCACACACGCACACACTGAGAGTGGCTGTTCACCTCAGATTGGCAGCCAGGCTGGAGACCTGGCTAGACAGCTCGCTGCTCTGTTTGTCCACACCCCACATGCTGTGGACGAGAGGAGAGAACACACTTCAAGGACCCGGTGTTCAAAGCCCCACCCGAAACCTGCAGCTGTCTCTCGCTCTCAGCCTGCTCTCGTCTCCGGTTCACTGACACGAAGCTTCCATCAGAGACGGGGAGGCATAAACATCTCGCAGAAGCTATCGTATAAAAATAAATACAAACCCAAACCTGATTTATACCTGTGAAATCATTTGTTTGGAGCATCTATTTATAGGAGGAACTGGATCCACATGCAAATTAGAATAAACCAAAGCGAACCGATTCACCGCTGGCAGAATCTTTATTTCCGTTTCTCAACCCGCTGTCTTCCTGAACATCTCTGAAGGACCATTCAACTGTGACAAGAAGAAGGTCAATGCTCTGCAGAGTGTGGATATACGCAACATCAGCTCAGAACATGTGAGCGACATGGTTTCAGCCCACGCTGGTACAGACCAGGGGAAGGGTTATTCCGGCTGTGTAAGTCTGTATTTGGATAAAAAAAAAAAAGAGAATCACTGAACTAAAGATAATAAAACAACCCGATTCAGACGTCTGTCTGTCTATAATAATCATCGTTCCACACTGGCACGTTTAGGCTGCAACTGTGGCGTGAACCTTTCTGGGTTATTGTCCTCTTTACAGATGTGAAGATGCAGGATCAATAGAGGGAGAGAAATACATCAAACTCTAACCTCAAGTAGAGCTCTGACCCCTGTTTAACTTTTACCACTGAACCTTTACCAGCGAGCCTCAACAAGATCTTCCCGCTGGCCCAAAATGTGGAGGTCCTGCTGTCGTACCTTCGAGTTGTCTGGTTGTGAGCTGACAACAACCCCATGACCTGGGTGTGTCAATGCCTTTAAAACTCTGGGTCATGTCACTTCAGGCAGAAGGGTTTTCTTCCAACAAAGTGCTGCTGAGGTCTAAACGTTAAAGTTAACCACGGGATCTTTGCTGAAGACGTGGTTCCATCCCTCTAAACACCCACTAAACTACCGTAACCATGTTATGAAGAGATGGTGAAATGCTGGTGGGAAATAGTTGGACTAAGGAAGAATGTACCCGCTTGCATTTCAGGTCATGATATGGATACCATGCAAGCTGACTGGGAGAGTGAGCGCTATTCAGTAGGACTATCAGAATGGACCATCGGGGGGGGCAGCAAAATATGTCAACCGCCACCGCGCCCTCATCACCACCAGCAGACGCTAATGAAGTCAGGAGGGAGACCAGAAAGCCAAAAGGAAAAAAAATCAAAGAGAAACTTACACCAAATTGCCGAGCGATGCCAGATTTAGTTGCTGTTGCTGCTGCTGCTGTTGCTGCTGCTGTTGGGGTTGCTGGGAGACGGTCTGCTGTTGCCACGTGGACACGCTGGCGGGTAGCAAGCCTCCAGGTGACGCCAGAGCGTGTAAAGCGGTGATGTCTGCACTGGTCAGCTGATACTCTGCGGGGGGGAGAACAGACCCGGGGTTTACTGGCGCTCTCCTAAGCCTAGAGCCTGCGCGGCAGAGGCCCCCCCACCTGTGTTGTAGGCGGTGGGCATGGCCGAGAAGGGCAGCCCCTGGGCCAGGAGGCTCGGCGTGGCCACGGAGACAACCGGCGTGGTGAGGGTCTGAGCCACCTGAGCGCCGGCCGCCAGCCGCTGGGCGTTCTGTCAGAGGGCACGCACACGTATTAGTCACACGAAAGAGAACAAGAAGGCAACTCGGACCCGTCTCCACGCCGGAGTGATTTACTGGTTCAGGAGATGTAAATTCTGACATGCCTGGAATGACAATGCGTATGGTCGTCGTAAGAATGAGTCGAGTAAATCAAAACAGATTTACCACCAGGACCACCCTGCATGCAGCAACAGAAAGTTCCTCGTGTTCTAATTGCCATGGAGAACCCTTTTCTTTTTACATTAAAGGCAATGTGTAATGTTTTCCTCAGGAATCCTCGCGCCACCGTGCAGGACTATTCCTCACGTGAATACGATTTCATCTCACGTCAGATTTTCGCACGTTAACCTGGTGTCGTTTCATCATCATCACATTTGTAATTGAACAACCACAGTTTTCAAAGTAGTATTGGATTAACCTCATTTTGTCATTTTTGATGAAGACATTTATACAGTAGAACCGGACATCTTAAACAGTCAACATTTACTTCAACAGTTGGTTTTGCTGGACAAGGCAGATCAGTCCTACTACCAAGTTTATTTACTCCATTAACCACCATTAACTGGCCAGTTTGTCTCATTTCCTCAGTGGATGTCACAAACCTGTATCAGGTGCAAACCAACATGTTAATGTCCCTACGTCCAACTAATCTGCAAACAGCATTATACTGCAGGTATAATGGATTCATCACACATATAGAAGCAAACTCAGGTCCTTTGTAACAAAGAAAAAAAACAATTTGACTGAACAATATACAGTCTGCATAGCATATAGCCATGAATGCTATAGTTCTGGTTTTGAAATTAATCTTGTGAATTGCAAGACCTGTGAATGTGGATCATTCTGAGAGGAAGCACTCAGGCAGAGTTATGACTTATGACTCTAATGAAGAGAGAGCGTGAGAGAGAGAGAGCAGGGGATAGAGGGAGGGAGGGGGAGAGAGAGAGAGAGAGAGAGAGAGAGAGAGAGAGAGAGAGAGAGAGAGAGAGAGAGAGAGAGAGAGAGAGAGAGAGAGAGAGAGAGAGAGAGAGAGAGAGAGAGAGAGAGAGAGAGAGAGAGAGAGAGAGAGAGAGAGAGAGAGAGAGAGAGAGAGAGAGAGAGAGAGAGAGAGAGGCCAGATTCAATTAACTGCTTTTGTGAATATGTGAGGAGGGGTGGAAGGGTGAGAGCAATGAAAATGAATCACTACCCTTTGGAAAATTAGATTCTTGCCCATCATCTCTGAGTGGAATTATAAAAGGAGGACAGAAAATCAGCACCAGCAGCAAGCTTCATCCCTCTTCACAGGAAGTGTGCATGTTTCAATGACATTTTATCCTCTTTCTTCTTAACCATTGGAGAGATGATCCTAATGGTTCTTGATGACAACTTCTCTCAACGCCATTGTGTTCACTATATTTATGAAAATACCTCTCTTAAATGCCTTTAATGTAATGTGACTGCTTTTTTAAAAAAAAAAAACCAAACTAATAATTTGATACTTTTGGTGGATGGTGATAATGCAAAGTCTTAGGTAGAGTCAGTGAAAAGTGGGCATGCTCCACAGCACGTCAAAAACACACCCATGCTCTAAGTGGAATCTGTGATGAATTACATGGTCCTGATCCTAAACTAATGGGGAGGGGGGTCGCAGCAATCCTGCTTCTGTTAGGAGTTTATCTCAACTGTCAACACTGGGGAAGACCACAGTCCTGAAACAACACCACAAAGAATGCTGGACCACATGCAGTCAGGTGGAAACCAAAGGTTGGATCCCAAAAAAAGTCAGTGGGGATAGACCAAAACAATGAAAAACATGTGTAGAGTAATGTAAACATGTCAATAAAAGGTGAACAGTCGACTGCCATCGACCCATGCGAGTGACCATCCTTGACAAAAAACAAAAAAACAATCACCTCATTTACCAATTCCAGCTCATCCTCTGTCTGCAAAGAGTGGTGACAGAAGGTTACAAATCTGATGCACTAAAAGTCAATATTCAGTTAAAACTCTTTTAATACTAAAAAAGAAAATGTTGATAGAAAATACAAATGCATGTCCTCGATAAAATGCAAAAGCAAAGTGGAATATAATGTACAATTAAAGCTGTCATAGTGCAATGCCATCAGCTTAATTACTTTAATTTTAAAGTATTTACTCTTATGGAAATGTATTTTCAGACTCTTAACGACAGTGCCACTAAAATAAATGCAACTATCAGGATAGTATAATTCAAACAAGTCACTATTTCCAAACATAATTTATAAGTTTTATTACAATTCTAAAAAAAAAGTTAAATAATGCAGATTTTAATTAACGTATGAATAAAAGCTGCGACAGTTGTTATTGACAATGTACACAGCTCCCTGCTAACGTGGCTGGATGTATGGAAGAAGATTCTGTAAATACTTTATTAATGCCAGTGAGGTTGGGTTGATTCATTGAGGGTTTTGCAAATTTCTTGAGGGTAAACACCTCAAGATGGTAAAAGATGGTAATAGGTGTTGAACTGCATCTTCGCCAAACAACACAAAATGATGGCAAAGAGTCTCGAGTGTTTATCCTCAATCAAAATCTGGAATTTTCTTGACTAAAAACTATGTTTGGTTCCCTTTCAGCGAACAGCAATTTGTACTTTGATAAACAGTTCGAGTGAAAATAAATGTAATACTGATTTTTGTGTGATCTTGTGATTGTGTGAGATCACAAGTTCAGCTTGATGTGGCTCACCATCTGCATGAGGCTCTTTCCACCCTGTGAGGTGATGACTCGGAGGTCTGGCTTGCGGCTGTTGACCATCTGGGGGCTTGGAGGTGGGGGTGGAGACTTGGCCAGGACAACTTTCCCCAGACTGCTGCCATTTGAAACTGTGAGGAGTCCTGGTGAGGCCCTGGCACTGGTGTATCCGTTAGCTGCAACATGGAAGAAGAACCAAGAGAAATCCACAGCAAAATCAAACAGGTGAATATCCAAACTATTAGTTTTCTGTAAAAAAAAAAAAAAAAAAAAAATCATTGTTACATCACTGCAATTGTAAGAAATATTATGACTAATTTTGCTTACATCTCCAAAGCCAGAAAAAGGCAGCGTCATACAAAAGTATTTGGACAACTATTAAATCACAACATTACAGCTGATTTTGTCAGAAAGAAATCCGGGATCAGGAAACAGGATCGAGAAACGGCTCACCAGGCAATTGCTAGTATGCATTTCCAGATATTTGAATTTTGATGTGAAACTGAAAGTAAACCCAAACAGTTTGGTAAAAATGTCTGTTTTCAACTGATCATGTGGTCAAGAAAATGACCACATCAGATCTATATTATTCTCCATCTTTCATTTTCAGTATGACAGTAATAAATGTGATGAACAGGGTTCCTTTTCCACTCACTGTCAATATTAAATTCAAGCTCAAAATGTAGTAAAACTTGTTGGAAAAACACAGTGAGTCGTATCATGACTGAAGCAGAATGCTTGTATGTGAATGTACATCTTTCTCCTAATCATGGTCTAGACACCTATAGAATAAATAACCAGCCTGCTTTAAACTGGACTGCTGTGACCAGTTCTGTGACCAGACCACAATACTTGGAGCAGAGAGTATTTCTGATCTGTGGACTTGTCTTTATTCTCCACACTGACTCACACAAGATTAATGAGCATTTACCCTCCACACTGGTGTTTATGCTCCGCCGGTTACACTTTGTGCATTCTGTATATATCAGTGTTTGTAAAAAATGTATTTTCACAGATTAGCAGTTCTCTGTCACCATGTGTGATGCTTTTGTAAAGAGTCTGACAAACAACTGTATTTGACGAACTATGTACTCAGTTTTTCCCAAATTGGTAAACAAGATGTAAAAATGAAACAAGTGCACAGGATTATGAAATATCTATTTATGATCAACTTGTTACTAGCCAGGGAAAAAATGCTACAGACTAAATCACACATGAAAAGCCCTGCATATTTAGACACTGAAGGCCCAGTGAAGCTAATCTGACTCGGTTGTGTGGTATGTAGGGCCTGGGATCAAACCAAAAACCTGCATACTACTAGAGCAACCACTGAGCTATGGCCCCTGTGCAGGTGGGTCTGAAATCACTGACAACCAGCAGCGGTCTGAATGGATTTGGGATAAATGAATTAAGATGAGGCGCTGGAATATATGGGAAAGTGTACAAATCAGGTCCCACTTACGGACTGGACTTGGGCATCCTCCATTTGAATTATTCAGGTCACCTCCAAGAAGTGCACCTGTTTGAAAAGAATAAAAACTTAAAACTGGTAAAAAAGAAACAGAAAAACAATCCATGACAAAAGATTGCATTTCAGAATACATAATGAAATTCCATATTGCATCTGCTCTACAGATGCTGTTTCCAAGAATCAGTCTTACAAATTAAACAATGCACATTTTAAATTATCAATGGAAAAAAAACATAGGGGTATAAATATATTAAGTTACATTTTATTCTACATTTTTTTCAGTTTTTCTTAAAAAGTAAGTCCAACATGTTCATTCCCCTGACATTTCCTGGTCAGCTGAGGACATGTCTTTAGCACTGAAACATTTGTTCACCTGCACTTGCTGGTCGCTGTGGCAACCCAGGAGATACTGTATTTCGTTGAAGAGCAGGTTGCTGTGGCGACAGGAGGTGGGCATCCGTGAGTGATGGGGATGCCACATCAGAGGTAGTTACCAGTGCATTGCCAGGATTACTGAACTGCAGTGGGCTTTGATTGGACGACTGGACTGTGACTGGCATGGAGAAGGTCTGCGGTGCAGCACCTGACTGCTGCGGAACGGAACAAGATCTTAGTCTATGCTCTAACACCGTATTCATCTCCTCAACAACGCATCTAATCCAATTACAGTGAACATCAAAATGTGTGTGTATTGCTTTAATGCAGCAACATATGCAACAAAGAGAGGCTGGTGATCCGTGGTGATTCAAGGCATTGATGTGCTTGTTAATGAATAAAAACATTAGGCTATTATTCCTGCAGCATTTCTCGTCTTGTTTTTGTCTTTTTATACAGCTTTAGAAAAAAGATCATCAATCATATATTCACTACATTTTTACTCATTTTCATCAGAAAAAAGCTCATGAAGAATAACGACCGTGTACAACACAAAGGCTGAGAGGTGCGACCTCTGGTCTGATTCAAGCAGTGTTAAAAATCATGTTTGATCTGTTCTCCAGACTAAAGAGGGATCACCGGGGGTCACCCAGTTGGTTATCAGCATACAGTTCAAATACTGGCATCTATGATGTGTGATTGCATTGATAACATTTGTAAAGCGCAGCTTTAGAGCTGAATCCTAGCAACAGAAGACATCCTGCATCTTTTGGATCTTGTTTAAAACTGGCCTGCGTGCATGAAACCATCTGTAGAACTGTCTGCAGAACCTACACGGATCTATCTAGTGTGGAAAAACACGTTTGTATATCAGGTTTTTACTGAAATGATGCAGTGGAGAAGGTGTAATACATCCTCTCTCAGGTATATTTGCCAAGCACAGGCTTGACAGATGGAGGTTATAGAAACAGAAGAAAGATAAAAGTAAGTATGATAATGAGCTATAACTGTACGATAGGTAACTGCATAGAGGCTTTCAGCTGACTTACTCCGTAGCGTTTGAACAGGACATCCAGGTCTTCTGTGGTTTTACGGAACTTGTCATCATTGAGGGGACTTTGGTCAATGGAGTCTTCGCCATCCGGCTCTGGACTATCACAACCATTGAAGCCTTTCTTCCTCAAAGTCTTTGCAACATGAATACAAAAAGCAAATTAGATGGATAGTTCAGAAGGACTAAAAGAATTTGCTTGTAAATTTCTTTTATCCTTAACAGCAATAAAAGTCTTTAAATAACACATCCTATCCAACTTTGATTTCCCCAGATGTTGATTTATTTGTAACCAACAAACTGAACAACTGAGAATGGATTGGCCCCAACACTGATCTCCGTTAACTGTGATGTGCTAAACAGCAAATATATAGAATTCAAATGATTTAATATATCATTTTTGCTTTTAAACATGGTGATTTACCTCGATAATGTCTGCATTGGTTCGGCTCTCGTGGGGCTCGTTGTATTCTGTGTACTTGAGCAAGACCTTGTCCATGTCAGTGCTGGCATACTGGAACAGCTTGTTTGCATGGTTGAAGATGATCAGAGCGATCTCACAGTCGCACAGCACGCTCAGCTCATAGGCTTTCTTCATCAAGCCAAATTTTCGCTTTGTGAAAGTCACCTGAGATAAAACAGACAGTTTTCAAAAAGTCAATACCACAGATGGTTAAAAAAAAAAGAAAAAAAAGCATTTTGGCTGATAAACGGTTGAAATCTCTGCTACATACTACTTCTACAGAAAAACTCTGTGCCAATAGGATGAGACACTGAACTGAAACCTGTCTGCACTTCATTCAGCAATGACCAGTCAAGAAAGAAATGTCATCTGTAGCTGGTTAAAGGCACTGGAACAATTGATCTGTTGGATTTTATTTTATGGAAAATATCCCATTTAACAACCTTAATTAGATGACCTGCGTGCACCAACAGGATTTACGCTGTGAAATGCAAAGGTCTTGATGACTGACAGAAAGAGGCAAAACATGTCGTTTTACAATTAAACCATAATTTAGTAATTTGACATTGCTGCTGTAAAATGTGGTGGCATGCTCCTGCAGAGAGGTAATTACAACTTCAGCTCAAAAGCTGGGGTCTTGAAGACAAGCCTGTGTGTAGAAACTCTCAGATCACCGAGCTTGGATTTGATTGTGATATTTATAACATTATTTTCGCCCAGATAAAGCAGAAAATCAAATATTTTGATTTTTGTTTGTTTTGTTTATTGAGCAATGAAAGATTAATTAACTGTCATTCAAAAACGAAAATATTTCCAGACCACTTTAGTCACATTTTTATCTCTGGCCCATAGTAAACATGATAAGCACTGTAAGAAATTTAATCAGACTCCGTATTTTGAAATAATATAGAGTGTTTAATTAAGAACTGTAAGTAATGGCATTAAGTTACATGACAGATGAAAAACTCACCTGCTTGTTCCTTTCATCTGTGATCCGTTGGATCTGAATCTTTTTCCTGCCCATGGTGCCTTGCAGTTATGAGCACAAATGTTGCAGTCGGTCAAGTAGAGGTGTGTCTCACAGGCTGAGAGAGGAAGCTCAGCCAACTACTTCTTTAGCCCAAAAGCACTCAAACACAGTCATACACACAGGGATAAATGCACACACACATTTCTCTGTCCAGATATGGCTGTTTTTGTCATCGAGCGAAGAGTGGATGCTGCACTTTGTCAAGTGTAAAGGTCCTCAGTTCATTACTCGTTCAACAGGGACAAGAATGAGAAACTTCCAGAGTCGCTGTGCTGACGACAGTGTCAATATTCTCCTGCAGGGACAGAAAGAAAAATGGAAAACTGAGTCAAACAAGCTCTCTCAAGCTGCTAACTTTTTAAACATCGTGGCATAAAATAAAACATTTAAACTCGTCAAGTGGAAAGAGAAGTAAGGGTTATATTTTGTTCAACTTTATGTTATGTTTTAGAGAATATTTACAGATCTACCTTGTATACCTGTACTATGTACTATGTACATACCTGTACTATGTACAGGTATACAGGGGCTGAGTATTCATTTACCTGGATTATTGCAAATATACATCCTCTTGTATATTCCGAATTCTACTCTATTTTATCTTATTTTCTCTCTGCGTGCTCGTGCTGTTGTTGCACTGTAAATTTCCCCGCGTGGCACAATAAAGGACCTTGAACCCTGAACCTGAATCTGCAACACCACGGTCAATGTTTAAAGACCTATATCCTTAGCTTTATAAGCCAACTCAATGATAAATGGATGCCTTTCATCATTCCTTTTTACGTTAAAGGTCCTCGAGCAATTTAATTCATCGGCCATAAACTGTAGCAACTGGGTTCACTTTATGACTTGAAGAGTAACTAAACCCATAGGTGTTGGCTGACATCTGGAAATTAAAAAAAGCGCCTTGATTATGGGCGGTGGGGAAGTCATGAAAAGCCCCGTCACTCTCCAACAGCCCCCCCCTCCACCCACCCACACGAAAACACACACAGGGAAGACAAATCAAACCCACACATCAACACTTCTGATGGCTAATGAGCTGACCATGAGCGGCTCAGACACGTTTGCCACGAGGTCATTTGAGGTGGAGGACTTGGCGCCTCCAGAACGTGCTCTTAGCCTCTTAATAGGAATTCTCTCAATCCAACCAACTCAGATTGCAGGACAGGTGCTACTTTTTATAGGAGGGGTGGGACCAACAGTGGCCCACAAAATACGTCAAACCCTTTACTCTGGTCCAACTTCTGACATTTCACACTTCCCGAATACCCAAATACATTTGATTTCAACAGAAAAACAGGATTTTGTGTTTCAGTTATTCTTAAAGTATAAACTATAATGAACAGAAATTAATTTATAAAACAATGCAAGAGGCAGTTATGATACAAAATATGCTAAAAAAAAAAAGGGGGAAGTCATGGTGCAATCTAAAGAATGATGTGTTGTGTGGTTTATGTGGATTTGTGGTGGCGTTTCAATACATCACCTGTACTCATAGCAGTGTTTCACATTATCATAGTTCATTTGTTTATAAGGCCCTGACATAATAATTACCCCAAGTATCCCACTGATGAAAGGGAAATGTGCTTAAAAATGCTCCTTCCTACCGACTCTACAAACTTTACCAGCATCATGCTACAATACTACTCTTGATTGGATGGGCACTGACTGCAATGGGGCTGCACTTAAAGGCTTCTGTCTAGCCTCACGCTCTCTGACTGCCCTCTGCATGGCTCCTTCCTCATTACTGTAATTGACACGTTCATCCCTCCTCTTCCCCTCAAGGCGCTGATGGCTCAATTAGGAGCTGGCCGACGGACTGATTGGAAGCCAAAGATAATGAGGCCAATTTTTGGCTAAAACTATACCATGCAACCAGCCAAACTAAGCTCCCACGGTGACATAATAAAAAACGCCACCCTGATGAGGCTACGGTTTAGAAGCTGATGTCAGGCACATAAATGTCGATGTAGATAATAATAAGAAGAGAAAGAATGATACAATAGTGGAAAGTAAAGTGGACACCTGGACAAGGTTTGCTCTATTATCTGGAGGACAATCACCTCAATGATAGATGACCCACACATGCTGAAATTATTAACATGATAGCCACGCGACTCTAAAATATTCTTCTGACAAAGGACAGCGCAATCAAGCTCGGAGTAGAGATCTGTCCGTTTTAGAGGAGTGAAATTAATGACTGTGACCTTTATCTGATGCACTAGCCAATGAATTTTTGCCAAACCTTTAGACAAATGGCTGGAGCCTCACACACACTCTTACAATGCTCAGACTGCAGCTTACATGTGTCTTATTGGCCTAATCTCTCCTCCCCCCCAAAAAAGGGCATTAATAATTAACAGCCACATCTGGGTGTGCGTTAACTTTAACACTTGACGATAAAAATGAACACTTGAGTAAAATCTGATGGAAATTTGCAAAGGATATCCTGTAACTACACCTGTAATTACAACCAGACAAGCGTGTAGACCATCCATCATATAGTAATGTTTGTTGTTTTTTGTCAGTGGACGATTTTGTCCAGGCTATGGTTTATTATTATTTATATATCGATGCAGAGACGAGCAAATTTGTCCCAGCAGACGAGTGTGAAAGTGCCAAACGCTCAAACAAGTACAGATGCTGATCAAAGATGTGAAAGGAGGGATGGTGCTGTGGAGAAAAGGAGAAACTTTCGGCAGCAGTGACAGGACAAACAAGAGGCAGCAAAAGGGCTGTCAGAGGGGTGCGTGCTGTACAAGTTCTTCCAAGAGAAGTAAATAAGTAAATGCTTCTCAGAGATTCCTGCAAACCTCTGAACACTGGCATCATATCCACTGATGTGTGCAATAAAATAAAAGCTTTCCCAGACCCTATGGGAAGTTATTTAGGGCTGCTTCATCTTTTACTGTTGTATTTTGTACTACCACGTTGTTCATATTTCCATGTTCGGACACAGCACCTGTGCTATAAAGATAAAATCTACGTCCTTCTCCATTTATTACCATTAAAATATGGACATGGAAATGATGGGGCAGGATGGAAAGAATAGAGTGGTTTTATTGTCATGCAGACAATGAGGTCTAATAAACATGATTTTTCAATTGTAGAAGCAGCTTTTTGATTCTGACTTTATTATCATTTACATATAACAAACAGTTGGCTCCCACAGTAAAGCCGCTGCACATTTTAAACCAGTCATTAGCTGAGCCCCATCTCTTGATCTTATAACCACAACATTTGTCAGAGATCACATCAGTTCTTTTCACCTTTCGATTACTTAACCAAATATGGCTTTTAAATAAAGCCATCGCTTTCACTAAACGTCATTTGTATCACACTGTATTGTTTCTTTGTTTAGTTAATGTGGTGGTTAAGCCATTACAATTTTAAACAACCTAGTTATGTAAGCTAACATGACTTTTGCTTCATTAAAATTAGACTTAATTAGCAAGAGCAGCCATGATTGCCAGTCAGCCAACAGCAAACAGATGTACTTCATTTTTCTCCCTTTGCTGGTATTAAAAAGAAGCACTGGTGTCAACATCAAATCTGATTATTGTCTAATTACATTCCTACAAGTGCTCAAGTGTTTCGGGTGAGGAAAACTGGTCCATATCATGCCAACCTCTTGTTAAAAACTTTTATTTAGAAAGGACACGATGAGCCGAGTGTTGAGAGAGGAAGCTCTCGAAAGAAAAGGAACGCAACCCAAGATTTCCTCAATCGCTTTAAGTCAATCAACTTTGTTGACCAGAAGGACAAAAGTTTAAATTCCAAAGTCTCCAATAAACAAAGGATCATAAAGATGTTATGAATCAACATCTGTATCTTGTTTTTAAGGACACTTGTTCTGGACTTGGATAAAGACACCGTTTATTCTGCCAATACAAGCACTAGCCAGTTTTACTCAATACAAAGTCCAAAACATAGTTTTCAAATTTCCACAATTCCATTAGAATTCATGATTATGTGGAAGGGGGGGGGGGGATGCAGTGTGTACACAATTATTAGGCAAGCTGCATTTTTGGGGATTAGATTGATTATTTAACAACAACAACACTCTTGGTAAATCCAATATGTTAATAAAGCTCAAACCTTTATATTTAAGGAAGTGGACTTGAGGTTTGGGGTTTTGTACAAGAATATCTGACTGTGCAGATTTATTAGGCAACTATTAGTGTTCAGGGTTATTATGCAATGCACAGAAAATCAAATGTATTCCAATCTCACTTCTTTATTTTCTACTTTTTCAATGCAAACTTCACAAATAAACATTTCTGACATCTAAAAAAGAACTAAATCAGTGAGAAAATAGCCTCCCCTCTTTTCAATAACACTCAGAAGTATTCTATTCATCTGTTGATGAAAGCAAATGGGGCAGCCAATAAATTCGGTCTGTTCTAGGACAAGTTGAGATGAGGACACTCTGCCGTGCAAAAATGTGAACTTACGGCGAAAGAAAAACGAAACAAAAAAGATCATTCTCAAGCTAATCAGACCATAGACTGCAGGAGTGAAACTCTTCTTCAGAGCTGTTACACCAGCCAGCTCCACAGGCTGGTGTAACACTGGACCGTCCCTCCAGCTGTTGGAGCTCCAGCTGCAGAGTTGGTCCAGTGCTCCACCATCCTGGTTTACCACTGGACCGTCCCTCCAGCTGTTGGAGCTCCAGCTGCAGAGATGGTCCAGTGCTCCACCATCCTGTGGAGCTGGCCTCCATCTGCCTGCTCAGAACCTCGCGTCCACTGGTTTCCGTTCCTCGGGCCCCTGGCTGCACACATCCAGCCTGGTGCCGAAGCGCGCGACCAAATTGGACGAGCCCGACCGGAATAGAACCAGCAACTCGAAGCTTCCCAAAACAAAATTCCCCACAAATCAACACCACCATCGTTGTTCCTGAGGCTCTTTCCTTCTTCTTGGGGGGGGGGGGGCATGGTGAAAACCTTTGAACAAAGGTCTCTTTTACAGTTTGCAGCCTCCTGCCTGGTGATGTGAGGGGACAGGGGGTGTGATGGAGGGGGGACAGGGGGTGCGATGGAGGTGGAGGGGGGGGGACCCGGGGTTCGAGCCGCGGAGGAGGGCTCGTCCTGACAGATGGAGCCCGGAGACAAAGTAGGCCCTCCGCCGCCTGATGACAGCTCCGGGGGCCAGCCCGGTCCTCACCCCCCGCGAAAACCCCGCACGACACCCCTCCTCCCCCCCGCTTTGAGACGCCGTCGGCCGCGTCGAGGCGCCCACCGGGGCACCAAGCACCCCCGTCACAGGCCGTTCCACGGCGGCGAACTTACGAGCCGAGCCGACAGCCATTACCTCCCCCTCTCTCTCCCCGGTGGAAGCCGTCGATGCCGGGGCTCGCACGCATCTCTGCGCGACGGTGGCACCCCGCGATCGGACGCAGACGGCGCCCGGGCGACGGGAAAGCGGACAGAAGCCCCCCGGAGCAGGTTGTGACTTTTGTGGGTTTAAATGTTAAAGCGATCGGGCTCGCCGCTGCGCGGGGAGAAAAGACGCAGGAAGGAAACGTATCACTCCACTTACCCTCGAATGTTGCCGATAAAACTCGGAAATGGGCGTCCCGCCACCGGCTCAGGAGTCGACCCGCCTTGATTAACGGCCGCTGTTTAATTAGACCGAACCCACGGCTGTATTTACACAAATCCACGGCATTTTAATCCCTTAAATGTTGAAGTAACTACACTGTCCACCCAGGCGACACCGCGTACCCAGTGTACGGACCGACGTCATTGACGTCAGCCCCCTGACGGACGCGCCGGGCGGCCAATCACAGGCCGGGGTCGGAGCGGCTCGACCAATCGGGGCGCGGCGAGGCCCGCGGGGGGCGGTCCCGAGGAGAGGACATGACGGAGGTGACGGCCATGTTCTGCTCAGTGTTTGTATCCCTCCGCGTCACTATTTACCTTTTGCGTGATTTATTTATTTATTTATTTATTTTTTGCATGTGCGGAAAAAACCGGCTGCGCCTCTGCCGCACACCGCTACCTGCCCCGGCGCAGGCCCCGGAGGCTGCAGCCCCGCCGCTCGTCCCCGCAGAGCGGGTGTTATGACAGCCCAGAGCCCCCAGACTGGACCAAGCTGGTTCCACTGGTCTGGACCCAGACTGGACCAAGCTGGTTCCACTGGTCTGGACCCAGACTGGACCAAGCTGGTTCCACTGGTCTGGTTCCACTGGTCTGGTTCCACTGGTCTGGACCCAGACTGGACCCAGGCTGGTTCCACTGGTCTGGTTCCACTGGTCTGGACCCAGACTGGACCCAGGCTGGTTCCACTACTGGACCAAGCTGGTTCCACTGGTCTGGACCCAGACTGGACCCAGGCTGGTTCCACTGGTCTGGTTCCACTGGTCTGGACCCAGACTGGACCCAGGCTGGTTCCACTGGTCTGGACCCAGACTGGACCCAGGCTGGTTCCACTGGTCTGGTTCCACTGGTCTGGACCCAGGCTGGTTCCACTGGTCTGGACCCACTGGTCTGGACCCACTGGTATGGTTCCACTAGTATGCTTCCACTGGTCTAGTTCCACTGGTCTGAACCCTCTGGTCTGGACCCAGACTGATTCTACTGGTCTGGACCCACTGGTATGGTTCCACTGGTCTGGACCCACTGGTCTGGACCCTCTGGTGGAACAAGGCCTGCCAGGGTCCATGAGGGCCCACATGTGGAGGTGCAATCATTCAGGCTGCAGACACGACCTGGAGGCGACATCCTATTCCAGCACAGCCACCCACCAAGTTAAATAGTATAGAATACCATTAGTGTGTGTGTGTGTGTGTGTGTGTGTGTGTGTGTGTGTGTGTGTGTGTGTGTGTGTGTGTGTGTGTGTGTGTGTGTGTGTGAGTGGTATTGACAGATATATCGTATGTCCAATGTCCACTCGTGCACTTTATTATTTCAGGCTATATTGAGTCGAAGAGCTTCATAATTCCCACTGAACCCAGTGGATTCTGGTGCCTGAGCCGCCCACACAGGGTCATGTGTAACTACGGTATGAGACGGTGATCATGTCGGGGGGGAAACTCATTTTCAGATCACTCGCACGGCAGAATCTTTTTGTAGATATGCGTTATTTCAAAAATAATTATTTCTCTTTAGAGAAAAATAATCACGGTTTTCAGATTTGGTGTCTGCGCCCTCTAACGTCTGTCTTCACCACCTATAGCTGCTTTATTTAGTCAAAGTACCAATGATTCATGTTCACATCAGGACACATGCTTACAAGGTATACATGCGCTTGACATCAGGCTCAGCATTCACACCACTGTAGGCCAAAGGCTTGGTGTTGAGTCTCCTCTCCTCTCCTCTCCTCTCCTCTCCCCTCTTCTCTTCTCCTACCTGTTCTACCCTCTACCTGTTCTATCCTCTACCTGTTCTACCCTCTACCTGTTCTATCCTCTACCTGTTCTATCCTCTACCTGTTCTACCCTCTACCTGTTCTATCCTCTACCTGTTCTATCCTCTACCTGTTCTATCCTCTACCTGTTCTACCCTCTACCTGTCCTATCCTCTACCTGTTCTACCCTCTACCTGTTCTACCCTCTACCTGTTCTATCCTCTACCTGTTCTATCCTCTACCTGTTCTATCCTCTACCTGTTCTATCCTCTACCTGTTCTATCCTCTACCTGTTCTATCCTCTACCTGTCCTCCTCTCCTCTTCTCTCTCTACCCATCTGTCCATCAGCAGGAGGGTCCCCCTACATGAGCCTGGTCCTGCTCAAGGTTTCTTCCTGTTCCCGGAGTTTTTCCTTGTTACTGTAGCTTGTCTGGAGTTAGGTCCTGGGATCCTGGAAAGAGCCTTGAAACTATTTCTGATTGTAAAAGACGTTGTATAAATAAAGACTGATTGAACAATAATAATAATAATAATAATAATAATAATAATAATAATAATAATAATAATAATAATAATAGTAGTAGTAGTACAACAATGGTGTAGGCTGTGAAGGGTTAAAAATAAATGAAAAACACTCACCAGTTTTCATGTGACATCATGTTATTCTGCATATTTGCAGGCAAACTTGCGTGTGCCCTAGTTCAGACACAAATGCTGTCTCAGGCCCGGTGCTGTGGACTACAGGGAATAGAGTTGCTGACAGAGATAAAACACATGACACATCTTGGAAAAATGCCTCATACGGAACAAGTCAGAGTAGAAACTTGGTATGAAAGGATGCCTCTGTTTGTGGAGTTCAGTCAAACCTGCAGCCTTACAAACAGACAGGCCGCTGAGCCGGAACACAGATGCCCAGATTCAGTGAAGAGAACCAGGAGAAGTTCACAGAAGTCATCTCAATCAGCTTCATCAATAAGAAACTCTTAGGAAAGTCTGTTGCACAACGATGCTCAGAGGCCCTTGCACGAAAGGAAACACAGTCAGGGGAGCGAAAGAAGGAAGAGGAGCTGGAGTGTCCTCCGGATAGACTTCATGAGCCTGCAACTGTGTGGATGCTGTGAGGACCACCGCGGCAATTCTGACAAAATCTCATCCGCATTGATCTTGTTTATTTTGTGGAAAATCTATGCTTGTTCTGACACCAACAGCAAATGTTGGGGAGAACATGAGGGGGAAAAAAAGACAAGAAAGGGGGTCAGAAAAGCCACGGAATGCTCAAAAACACCTGTTCTCCACATTCCACATGTAAACAGATTGATTGGTAGCAGCTGATAGAAAAACTGTGATATAAATGCTGGTTTCAACACACACAAGTGAATAAATTCAACGCTTCATTTGACGTTTGAACGCTGTCTCGCGCCCAGTGTGAAAACTCCGTTCAAAGTCCTGCTTGAAATGACATTAAATCACACAGGAGAAAGCACAAAAGCTGAAACAGTCGGTTTTTCCGATCTGCAGTTTGAGATACGAGACGGTCCACCTGAAAGCTGGAGAGAAGAGGGAGACTGTTGAATTCGTTGAAAAACACTCCTCATTCAAACACTCATTCATTGTTCCTTTTTTAAGGGTGTTCATTATAAACCCTGCAAATAACTGGTATCAACTCACATTTAAAGGTGCATCATTCAACAATCGAAGAGCTCAGCAGCATCAGCACCATCAGGTTTTCTAAAACCACGTAAGTAAAAGTATCTACAATTAGTCAACGGTGCTAAAAACACCACACTGAAACTGATTGTTTTATGTTTTAAGCTCATTTTAAAGGCAAATTTAAAGAGGTTTTTTTTTTCAGGATATCACAGAGATTTATTTCTGCTGGCTGTGCGACGTGTCGGATAATTAGACGACCAATTTTCTTTCCATAATTTTCTCCTGCTGCTACTTGAAATGCCTGATTTTAATTATTGCCATTATTCACATCTTGACCTTTTAATTATGTTTTCGAGCTTTCCGCTGAGAAAATGCTCCAACTAAATTAAGATTGTTAAATATAGATCTGTTGACCACCCCTACTTCTAAATCACTCAAGGATATTTTGCATTATTCCTTGGAGACGAGCACAACCTTTGAATTCACCGTGCTGTTCCACGTCCTCGTTTACGTGGAGCAAGCCTCAAACGCACTTGAGTTAGCCTCACTGTTGCCCGCTTTTAGGAGGTTTCAAATGTTAAAAACCCTGAGCATAACCCTTGTTTTAATTGCATAAATGCACCTCAGAGGTACTCGGCTTTGAGTCGCGCAGAAATGCGAAATAAACGGGCCGTCCTGGTCATGTGACCGCGAACAGGGTTCAGCACAGCAGCGCTGAGAGGTCGTCATGCCTCATCTGCATCCCTGGACAGCAGTGTGATGGCAAAAACAAAGAGCTCTTCACACAGGTCTACCCCTCTCTGCTGCCCACACACACACTCCATACTGCCTCCCACACACACACACACACACACACACACACACACACACACACACACACACACACTCTCTCTCTCTTTCTCTTGTCTTTTACTCTATTATGGTTGCTGCAGCTTATCAGGTTTACCACACTCCTGTCCTAGCAGCGGTACTTTACAATGTTATTTCATAACATATATCTCAACGTTGATTCGTGCGTTTTGCTGAGTAAGGTGGATAAACAGATCCATTCTCTGTTTAACTGGGATATACTTGTATTGCACCACTAAGGTCACAGGAAAACGTGGCTAATGTAGTGGTTTTGGTCATTCTTTAATTAATAATAACAACATTAAGACAGTCAGAGACAAAACCACCAACTTAAGTGCAGCTTTATTATTTGATGGGGTGCTTGTGATATCGTTTTGCAAATCTTTCTTAAACTTTCTAATCGTGATTTGGTGCCCTGGCCTCAAATTATAAGGTCAATTGAACTGAACAAAATAAATAATTGTAACACAGGACCTTATTCGTTTATAAATTTAGCAGTAGTCGCTGCACCTCCCAGTTTTGACCAGAGGGGGCAGCAGAGAGCTGTGGTCGGGAATGGCTGCAGCTCACAAAGTGTCCACCAGATGGCGGCAGCACAAAGGCCATCCCGCCTGAAAGCTGGTTTTTTGTCGCCTTAAAGCTGTTTAATGTTCCAATTATTGATTAAAAAAATATTTAAAATGATATCACATTAAATGAAAATTTAATTTCAACTTTTGAATGCTTCAAACCGCTCCTGCTTTCCAGCCATTTCACCTGCAAACATATCAAAGGGGACCATAGATGCGACATATATTGAGAAATTTAAATCTGCTCTTTAGTCTGTTATTTACTTGTGTTTTTGGCTCCTACATACGAGCAGACAGCGGCTCACAAATATTAAAATCATCAATACATCAACACCTCATTCCACTTCAATGCAGGTTCATCAAAAACCGGTTTATTCACCCGCGTTTCTCAAAATATTTGAGACAAATGTTCCTCGTTCTTTAAATCTACACATGAGTTTGGTGCGTCTGAGTTTTAAATATAATCTCATCGTAATATGAAAACATTTTTGAGGAAACAATTTCCTTACAGGTAAAACGCAACGATCTCTTCTGTTAAAAACAGATGAGTAAAAACTTGTGTGAACACTGATCATTTTATTTTTTGCGTTAGGCCGTACATTTATAATAATAATAACTTATAATATTTATCTAGCGAAGCCGAATCATAAATTTTATCCAAAAATAATATGAACAAAACGTAGAATAAATTTGTCTGTTATTTTATTGCCCCCCTTTTATGTTTTTCTCTGATCCTCAGGGTCTAACACATAAAACTGGACAGTGGAAATCTACTAAAATTAAAAGTCAAACAATTCGTTCAAAGTTTTTTAAATTAGAAAAAACGTGGAAATTTCAGAAACCGTAACACACTCTGCTGAAATGTGTTTATACTTAACTGACTTTGTTGAACACCATAAAGGGTTAGAAAACAGCCTTTTTAACGAATTTTTAAATTCACAGATGAATGTTAAAAATTGCTTCCTATAGGCTTTAAATTTGGTTTCTTGGTGCACTGTAACCCATATTACGAGATAAATTGATCACATGAAAAAAGATTCACGTTAAAAGTAAATGAATTTTAAAATAAATCCCTATAAATGATTACACATTTCCTCTTTAGATAATTTATTCAATATCAATGTTTGACTTTTATTTTTGGATATTTTCTGTTCCCAAATTTGTGCCACACCTGATTGTAGGCTGTGGTAAAGACATAACTAGATAAGATCTGTGCATAAAAAAAATTTAAATCCTTCACAAAACAGGTTCATACCACTAATCTTACACATACAGACAAATTGTTTATCAAGTAATTAAAATTCCTGTCATAGCTGAAATTTTACATGTTACATCAAAACAAATCATTTGGTATTTTTTTGTCTCAATGCCAACGTTGACATATAAATATCGTATTGTTTGTAAAAGTGGTAACGGCTCCCGGACAAAATCGTATTTTTTCCAGTAATGGTCCCAAAGCCCTTATTATCCGCTGGGGCCTCCACAGACCTGAGGATGTCTGAGACAATCACACACACACACACACACACACACACACACACACACACACACACACACACACACACACACACACACACCCCACACACACACACACTATCTGCCCGTAGACGTTTCGGTTCCTTCTAAACAAAACCCCAGCGTTCCGATCCTCTGGGGCTGGTAGAAGTGGACGGTGGTGCGACGCCTCTCTTTTATTTGGTCTCAGAACCCGACATTCCCCCCCCAGGCGAGCGTCAAGGACCGACCTACTGGAGCGGGTCCAGGACGTCCAGACTTCGGGGATGCCCTCACCGCTGTCTCCTGAGGTCCACAGCTCTTTAGCGCGTTTATTTGAATATGAAACCTCTACTTCTGACGTGAGCATTGCTGGAATTCTTTCGGAGCGACGAGGGGCCGGAGCTTCATTTATTATACACCACGCTGCCTCATTAGGCCCCGTGAGAGCGTGGGACGAGGGTGGGACGAGGGTGGGACGAGGGTGGGACAGGGGTTTGACGCCGGGGAGGCTGGGTGGTCAAAGACGCGCAAACACAAACAGAATGTTTGCAGCGGGACAACTGAGGTAAGTTTGGGGTGTGAGACCAGCGTGTGTTAGAGGAGGGACGGGAGGTGGGTGTGTGCTGCTGGAGCCTGGTGACGTCTGGACTGAGACGGGGGACACAAAGAGGGGTGAGGGTGCTGCTGCAGGACGGAGGGAGACGGAGAGGGGAGACGGAGGGAGACAGAGAGGGAGACAAAGGGAGATGGAGGGACATTGAGGAAGACTGAGGGACACTGAGGGACACTGAGGGAGATGGAGGGAGATGGAGGGACACTGAGGGAGACGGAGGGAGATGGAGGGAGATGGAGGGACACTGAGGGAGACGGAGGGAGATGGAGGGACACTGAGGGAGACGGAGGGAGATGGAGGGACACTGAGGGAGATGGAGGGACACTGAGGGAGATGGAGGGAGATGGTGGGACACTGAGGGAGATGGAGGGAGATGGTGGGAGATGGAGGGACACTGAGGGAGACGGAGGGAGACGGAGGGAGATGGAGGGACACTGAGGGAGACGGAGGGAGATGGTGGGAGATGGAGGGACACTGAGGGAGACGGAGGGAGATGGAGGGAGATGGAGGGACACTGAGGGAGATGGAGGGAGATGGTGGGAGATGGAGGGACACTGAGGGAGACGGAGGGAGATGGAGGGAGATGGAGGGACACTGAGGGAGATGGAGGGAGATGGTGGGAGATGGAGGGACACTGAGGGAGACGGAGGGAGATGGAGGGAGATGGAGGGACACTGAGGGAGACGGAGGGAGATGGAGGGAGATGGAGGGACACTGAGGGAGACGGAGGGAGATGGAGGGAGATGGAGGGACACTGAGGGAGACGGAGGGAGATGGAGGGACACTGAGGGAGACGGAGGGAGACGGAGGGAGATGGAGGGACACTGAGGGAGATGGAGGGAGATGGTGGGAGACCGAGGGACACTGAGGGAGACGGAGGGACATTGAGGAAGACTGAGGGACACTGAGGGAGATGGAGGGACACTAAGGGGACACTGAGGGAGATGGAGAGAGATGGTGGGAGACCGAGGGAGACAAAGGGAGACAGAGGGAGATGGTGGGAGACTGAGGGACACTGAGGGAGACTGAGGGACACTGAGGGAGACGGAGGGACATTGAAGAAGACTGAGGGACACTGAGGGAGATGGAGGGACACTGAGGGAGACTGAGGGACACTGAGGGAGATGGAGGGAGACGGAGGGAGATGGAGGGACACTGAGGGACGCTGAGGGACACTGAGGGAGACGGAGGGAGATGGAGGGACACTGAGGGACGCTGAGGGACACTGAGGGAGACTGAGGGAGATGGAGGGAGACGGAGGGAGATGGAGGGACACTGAGGGACGCTGAGGGAGACGGAGGGACACTGAGGAAGACTGAGGGACACTGAGGGACGCTGAGGGAGACGGAGGGACATTGAGGAAGACTGAGGGACACTGAGGGACACTGAGAGGGGAGACAGAGGGAGACAGAGAGGGAGACAAAGGGACACTGAGGGAGACGGAGGGAGATGGAGGGACACTGAGGGACACTGAGGGAGACGGAGGGTGGGCCAACGGCCCGGAGAGCGTCTGCTCCTCAGGGCCGGACCACCGACCCTCGGGGTCCAGGAGGTCTCACGTCCCCTCTGACTTTGGGGAGTATCAGGATGAGGCCTGCAGCACTCTCAGGGGTGAACATGTGGAGTCTGATGGCCGTCGCCATAGCAACGCGGTTTTTCGTTGCTCCTTTACGGCCGTCGGGTTGACGTGTCTCTGGACACGGGCGCATGAAGTAATCTATTACACCATGAAGTAATCTATTACACCATGAAGTAATCTATTACACCATGAAGTAATCTATTACACCATGAACACAGGCGCCGTGGGGAGGCACGCTTTCTGGAGGGGGGGTGGGGGGGGCAAAAGGCCTCCGTCAGCTGACCTACTGGACCAGAGCAGGCCTACTGGGACCAGAGCTGTAAGGAGGCTGTGGTCCCAGTAGGCCTACTGGTGGAGGCCACGCAGGCCAACTCGAACCAGAGGTGTGTGGAGGCACTGGTGTCTGGCGGCCTACTGGTGGAGGCCTACTGGATCCAGTGCTGTCTGGAGGCTGTAGTCTCCACCAGTAGACCTCCACCAGTAGGCCTACTGGTGGAGACCACAGCCTCCACACAGCTTTGGTCCCAATAGGTCTACTGGTGGAGACCTATTGGGACCAGAGGTGTATGGAGGCTCTGGTCCCAGTAACCTGACTGGTGGAGGCCACGCAGGCCTACTGGATCCAGAGGTGTCTGTAGGCTGTGGCCCCAGTAGTCCTACTGGTGGAGGCCTACTGGATCCAGAGGTGTCTGTAGGCTGTGGCCCCAGGCCTACTGGATCCAGTGCTGTCTGGAGGCTGTGGCCCCAGTAGTCCTACTGGTGGAGGCCTACTGGATCCAGAAGTGTCTGTAGGCTGTGGCCCCAGTAGTCCTACTGGTGGAGGCCTACTAGATCCAGTGCTGTCTGTAGGCTGTGGTCCCAGTAGTCCTACTGGTGAAGGCCTACTGGATCCAGGGGTGTGTGGAGGCTGTGGTCCCAGTAGGCCTCCACCAGTAGGACTACTGGGACCAGTGCTGTCTGGAGGCCGTGGCGTCCGGCGGCCCTCCCTGAGGGGGACAAGCGTAGCGGGTAGACGTGGTGGACCCCTGAGTAACGCTGTGGTGAGATAACCCTCAGAACTCCCAGCGTTCTGCCCCGGCCCGCCGGGCCGCTGCTCCGGCTCCGACGAGAAGCCGGGCGAACTCCTCTCGCCCGTCCTCCCTCGCGCCTCTCCCTCGGGGTGATTGACACCGCGTGTGCGTGCAGGAATGTCCGCGCATGTGATCCAGACGGACCAGCGCGGCCGGCTTCATTTAATTTCATGCAAATGACGAACGCGTCTGGACGCTCTCGGGGAGCCGCAGACGGGCCCCGGCCCCGCTCAGTCGCCTCTGAGAGGGTCCGTCTTGTGGCGCCTCTAAAGGCTCCTGCAGCGATTCTCATGATAATGAGCCGGCCCGGAGCGCCCCTCCAGCCTGCCTCCGCGCCGGGCGCAGACGCCGGGCGTCCCTCGGAGCCCGGGCGAGAGGCCGCGCACAAAGGGGCGACTTCTCGCACCGGAATTCGTCCGGGAAAAAAAAAAAACGAGCCCGTGGAAGCACGCGCCCCCCACCTCCCCGTCGCCACCGCAACTTCGAAAAGGCGGCGAAGGGGACGTCGGCGGGAACGCCGACGACACGCGCGGCCCCCCGAGGTCCTCGCCTGCGAAGGGCGGCCGGGACCAGCCCCGGAGGAGCCCGCGAAAGAGGCCTCGACGAGGGCGACGGCGCGAGGAGCGGCCAGGCGTGAGAAAGGGGCGGGGGGGCTCCTCTGCACTTCTGCGTGCGCCTGTTGGGGGGCGTGCGAGCGGCTTCCACATTATTTCAATTACATACGCCGTCTTGCGTAATATGAAGAATCTCGGGGGGTGGGAGCTGCGTTAACTCGTCTGGGGGAGGGTCTTGGGGCGCATATAATCCAGGGCGAGAGAGTTGTGACAACAGTCGCGGACGAACGGCGGTCGAGACGGTCCAGGCGGGCACCCCGACCGTCCGGTCCGGAGGGGAGGATGCGGGAGGCGGCCGCGTGTGGACGCGCTGGGAGCGGGAGCAGAGAACCCGTTGGGTCTTAGGGAATGGACGGGGCCGGAGGGACGTCACGACGCGCCGTCGCCACGAAGCTCGCCACGCCGCTCATGAACGCGCTCACTTTGGCTCGGAGCGCGCCGCGCGTCCGGAGGCTCTTCCAGAGGGGGGGGGCTCGGCCGAGCCCGGTGCGCGACCCGGCCCGCCGCGTCGGACCGGAGCACAAGTAAGAACCGCGTTCGGCGTCGCCGCTCGGCTCGTGCCTCGGCCCCGAGTCCGATCCGGAGCGGCGCGGCGGAGGGGGGCGAGACTTGGTGCGTCGGGGCTGGAACGCACACGCTTCAAGCCCATTGTTGCGCGGACGAACACGAAACCCGCTCTGGTGTTTTACGCGTTATGTGTCGGTGAGGGATGTGCGGGTTTTTTTGGTGTGTGTGTGTGTGTGTGTGTGTGTGTGTGTGTGTGTGTGTGTGTGTGTGTGTGTGTGTGGGGGGGTGTCGGGGAAAGGTGCGCGTCAGGAGGCTGATCCGAGCCGATGTGGCCAGGCGGCGCCTCGGGGAGCCGCACGAACGTGCAGCGCCACACTTTTGTTTGACACCGGGTGATCGGGGCCGGAACCCCGACGAGTTCAACTTCGTCCCCGTCAGCGCCGAGTTGAACCTGTCGTCCAGTCACGTGTGGGCTTTTTTAAGGTCATTTGACTACTTTTGGCCTTCTTTGCTGGGGACAAACCGAGGGTGTCCTAATTAAACCTTTTTTTCTTTTGTTAAATAAAAGATGCGTTTATTCTGAAACAATCACTCAGGCATTCAAAGCGGTGGTGCGTTTAATTTTGCGCCCCTTCCTCCTCCGTGGTTCCCAAATTTGGGAGTTAGTGAAACCCCGTTGTGGAAGGGAGAGGGGAACCTTTGACAACGTTGTTGTTTGAGGAGAGATTAAGCCTGAAAGGAGCGAGCAGAGGAGAAACGCAAAAGCAGAGATGATTATTGTAGCAGCGTGCGGCAGACATGGATTACACCATTGTGGAGCTCTTACATAAGGCCTGCTTAATCTGCGTGAGTGGGGATCATACCTCCCTCCCGTACATGTCATATTCCTCACAATTCCACATTCACTGTCCCGCCGAGCGCTCCACCTGTGCGTCATGCACGTTCGCTGCGTCGAGCTGCAGCTGAACACGGGGTCGTTTCGCTCTTCCGAGCGGCGCGTCAACTGTTCACAGTTGAAACGCAGATTTCCCCTCCTGCTGGGATTATAAAGTCTATTTTCGCTTCATCACCGAGGCCCTGAACTGCATCAGTTGCGGGGTTTATAGGCCAGGTGACGCAAAGGCGGATTCGGCTCCCCAGACGAGCGAGCGAGGCGCGTTTAATCCGCGCCCGAAATAAAACACGTGAATCCGGAAGAAGACGCGAACTGACCTTTATCACCAAAAAACAAAAAAACAAAAAAAAACCCACGTGAAATCCGCGAGCGGGATTATCACCCCCTCCCTCCCTCCACACCCCCCCCACCCCCGGCGGGGGCCGCTGCGCGTCTGCGGCAGCGTCTTTGGCGCAAACGTGCGAAGCTGCAGGTGCAAAAGGGAGCCCGCTGAGCGACACATGTTGGCCTCGTTTCACCGACCCACAGCAGGGGGAGGCTCGGGGATTCCGCGGAGAGCGGGGGAAGACCGCTCCTCCGTCTCCAACTCTTCTTTGTGCATCATAAATCTGCGTCTTTATTTGCAGGCGCCCGAAAGCGGCGGACGCGAGGGAGGCGCGCTCCGGCCCCAGCCTCCAGGTAATCACAAGTCACCTGCTGTACGTCGGGAAAGACAACCAGAATTCCATATTCCACACTCTCTCTCTCCCTCTCCTTCTTCCCTCTTTCCTCCCTCTCTCTCTCCCTCACGCATCAGACGTCCGGGCAGCAGCAGCAGCACGCAGCGTGGAACTAATTGATTACTCCTGGAAATCATTTTAAATCCTTTCTGGATCCCTTTTGCGGAGGCCACTGTTCCGCTCGCATTTTGCGGCATTCGCTGCAGCCTTTTATGCTCCTGACAATCTATTACGGTCGGACATTTCTCTCCCATTGCGGCGGTAACTCACCGTGAACGGGGAAGTGGCGACGCGCACAAACGCGGGGCCACGAGGGTCAGAGGCAGCGGGGATGCCGCCCTTCCTGCGCACCAACTTTTCTTTGTGCGCTGCTGACTTTAAACACATCCTCTAGTTCATGTTGACCCCCCCCCCACGATTTGGAGGCTGCGTTACGACGCTGAATTATAGTTGGCGAATTGGCGAAGGAACGAGCTCTTAAAAACGCAGATGTGAGCATTAAAAAAAAAAAAAAAAAAAGAACAAAGAAACCCCGAAACATGAGGACAATTTTCAGATTTGCGGGGAAAAAACTAAAATTCAGGCGAAATAAAACGTGGGTGAAAATCTAAAACCCTGTGTGGTGGCTGTGTGGGTTATTCAGCAGGTCTGAATGTAAAATTCTTAAACCCTTGACCTGCCGAATTAAACAATAATTTAAATACAATATGCTTATTTAACAACCCTCCTCCTAAAAGGACCGTAAACGCACCTCAGCCCCGCACCTTTGGGTGTGGAATCTGCGGCCTCTTCACGGTGTGAGGAAAAAAAAAAAAAAGTGCGTCCTCTCCATAATGGCGTTCGTGCATGCGTGCATGTGTTTGCGCCTTAATTAGGCTGCACACTTGGCTTCTGGCGCACTAATTGAAAGCCAGCAATGCTGGTGACGTCATGCTTCCCATAATCACCATTGTGGCTTTTTAGAGAGAGAGCAGATAGAAAACACACACACACACACACACACACACACACACACACACACACACAGAGTGAAATGTAAATGGGCTAAATATAATAAGCTGATCTCAATCAGGCATCTTAAATAAATGCACATCCATTAAATAACTCTGTTATTTATAAATATATTTCTAATGTCACACACCCTTCCCTCTGACTGTTACACAAAATCATTTTCCTTCGCGTGAGAGATGCGATAAACCGAGATTAATGCCGGTTAAAATAAATATTAATTCAACAATTACTCGGCGGTGGAGCTACTTAAAAAAACAACCTGATAATTTAACCGTTCTCCGCGTCTTTATCAGTCTCCTTCCCCAAAGACTTCCTGCGCGTTCCACCATAATATTTTATTTACACCTCTTGTGTGTACATTATTCCCCTCAGTGCCATTTATCCCCAGTTTGACGTCCCTCATAAAGCTCTTTCTCATCTTCAGTCGACTGAACAGCCATAACGCGCGCCTTTCCATAGAGCTCCGGCGCATCCCAGCCTTCCACGTAAACACTTAATAGCTCAGAAAATGTGTTCTCCCAGCAGCATCCCCGGCAAATCTTTAGTCGTTCCTTTTCATCTCGTTGCGCTGAGGAATTTTTAACGCCGCGCGATAAATCATCGGCGTTAACTCCAGATTTATGGCCGCCGCCGCCGCCGTCACCTTTACCTCTCAAATAGGTGCGCGGCGCAATTATCTTTGTTTTGGTGGATTACGTGTTTAAGCGTCTTCCTCTGTGCTCTCCCCCTTCTCTCCCGCAGGTGCGCTGGAGTCGCCGAGCGTCGCCCGAGGGGGGGCGGGGAGAGAGCGAGCGGCGCCGGCAGGCCAGAGGGGTTGTCTGTTATCTTTGGTTATCTAGCTGTATGAGTGACGTACAATCTTCATAAAGCTAGATAACCGAAAGTAACAAGAATCCCATTACGTGTCTGCGCGGGAGGGGGAGCACGCCGGCGCAGGAGGAGGCCAGACCCCTTCGTGAAGGTACGGAGCTGTCGCCGCCCCCCCCCCTTAAAAGTGGACGGATAAGTCGGACTTCTGTGGCGGTCAAGGCGCTCGAGCCGGCCCCCCTGGGACCCGAGGAACGAGGGCCGGGCTCTGAAAGCCGCCCTGCGCTCGCAGACGCGCCGCATCTTCCGTTGACCCCCTTTTGAGCGCGGCCCACCGTCCCACCCGCGAGCCCCTCGGCCCAAATCGAGCACGAGCTCCAGCCTTAAACGTAAACGGCCATCGGCTGTTTTTTTTTTTTTTTTTTTTTTTCGCGAATTCGCGGCAAAGTTTTAATTACGTTTTTAATTACTTTGCCAGGAACGGCGTCGAGCATTCGCGGTATTAACAAACATCACGGCGTCCTTTGCAGAGCCCAGACACTGAATGTAATCTATGGTAATTACTCTTAATTAGTGCTTTTCCACCGGATGAACCTTGTTCTCCGGCTCTGCTCTCCTATGGAGGCGTCGAGGAAAAGATAAATACATAAAAAAAATCTCGCAAATTTCACAGAGAGGACGGTTTTCCTCGCGCGGGTTTATTTTTACGGGCAGGAGATTCGATTCCGGGACCTTAGAAGCGGGCGTTCGCGTTTCAGGGCGGCGTAAATTGGAATTGTCTTTGAGTGACCGTCTGATTATCGACACGTTAACGTTAATCGTTAACGCTGGTTTTCCTCGCTCCGCGGTGAACACGAGCCCGGACAGATTTAAACAGACGCTGCCGCCGTTTTGTGTTTTTTTTTTTTTTTTTTTTGAAACCGTTTCAATCGAAACTGCTTCTCGGGAGCACAAATGACGATAATTAATATTCGCCACACTTGAGCTAAAAAAAAAAGGCTCGGCGGCGAGGGAGGTGAGGCAAAACAACGGGGACGCCACGAGAGGTAATTAGCAGCACTTTGCTGTCGTTTAGGGCGCTTCCTCTCCGGCTCTTTCCCTCTTTCACAGAAAACCGGCGAGAGGAGGAAAAAAAAAAAAAACAAGCAAAAAAACCCGACGAAATCGTCTTAAACGGCCAATTAGCGCCGGCGTCAGCGACGCTTCTTTCGCGTTTTCGAAACTCTTTTTTTTTTCTTCTTTTTTTTCTTTTTTTCCTCCCTCCCCACAAAATGGTCGCCGCGCCTCGACCACGTGTTTACGCGCGCGTTTTCTGGCAACTTCACGTGTCGCCGTCGCTCGTCCCGAACCGCGCGTCTCTCTCTCTCTCTCTCTCTCCCTCCGCGGGTCACCGTTCTTTTGCTCGTTTAATCTTTTTTTTTTTTCTTTTCTCCCCCTTTTCTTTCCCAGCCTGGATTCTCAGATGGTCGGTTCTGATTTGTATGCATTTGCATAATGAATGTCATTTGCATGCTCAGGGGCAGACCATACCATGAGAACGGCTGCGCGCGCGCGTGTGTGTGTGTGTGAGTGTGAGTGTGTGTGTGTGTGTGTGTGAGATCATGCTTGGGCACATGTGTGCTCCGATGTGCGCGGCATACATTAAGCACATGTAAATTACGTTTTTCCTTTAAAGACAAACAAGCCCCCTCTCAGGGCGTTCTGCTCCGCGCCCGCTCCGGCGACGCCGCGCTCGTCCCCTCGGTCACGTACGGGTCCTCGCCGCCGCCGTTGCGCCTCTTTGTGCGGCGGGAGAACACCCCCCCCCACCGCCGCCCCCCACGCGCGTGGGGCAGCGATCAGATCAAGCCTCTTCCTTAATGTTCGGCAAAATAGCCACTAGAAGACGGGAAATGAGAGACTCCCACTTCAATCCCATAATCCTCCTCTTCCCCGACCCCTCCCGTGCCAGCTTGTCCTCCTCCCCACATGACAAGTCACAGTCCTGCCACCATCTTAGGTGTTATGACTGGCACAAAATGGCAGCTGAAACAGGGGAGCGAGGACAACCGGAGCTGCAACCTCCCCCCCCCCTCCTCCCCCCCGACCGTTTCCATGCCATTGGTTGCCTTAAGACAGTGTTAATTACTGCCGGTGTGCTAATTGAACAGATCGCCCCACGAGACGCGCGGCGAAGGACGAGATAGGAGGAGACCGCCGCCTCCTTTTTTTTTTTTTTCTTTCTTTTTTTTCTTCCCCATTTTTTCGAAGCGGCGAGCCGGCGTTTCTGAGGGCGCCGCTTCCGGCTTCCTCTCGAAGTCCACCATTTTGCGGATCTCCCCCGGAAAGTTCCCCTCGCCTTTTTCTCTCCCCGGGATGCTCGCCGGGACGCGCCGGCGCCTGTAATTGAGGAGCGCCGGGCGCGTTGGCGCTGCGGGCGCGTGCCGACAGCTTCGTCTGATGGCGAGGGGGAGAAAACACACACCTACGTGTTGCCTCACACCCACCAGAGCCGTAATTAGCGACACACCGCTCCTCTTAAATCTCTGCTGGCTGTCGACTAATTCCGATGGCAGGTGCGGCGCATCCCCTGTTCGGCTTGTTTAGAGAGAAAAAAAAAACAACAAAAAAAAAAAAAGTCGCTATCTGAATTAATTTCACAAGGCGTCATATAAACATCGGAGGATTTCACATTTAATTGGAAGTAGCATTAATTCAAACAGTCACTTTTTAGCTTTAACAAGACCTTTGTGATTTACCCCCCCCCCCACATGCCCCCCCCCGACATCAGGGTGTAAAAATGTAAATGCTCTTTAAGAGGAACGTCGGCGTTTATTTTTAACTTCGTGTGCATCCGTGCTGTTAGTTGATCAGTGGGATGCTGGAGGTGTTTTTTACACCCCCCCCCCCTCAAACCGATACCTGAACCAGCTCCGAGTTGAGGGAGGTGATGTTTGAGCAAGAGGGCGACTGGGAAAGGCGGGGGGGGGGGCTGCGACAGTGAGATCTCAATAGTGAGAGGTCCTCTTTGTGTTTTGTGTGAGGTTTATTTTGGGGGTGCAGGGGGGTCCCAAGAAGGGAGGGGAAGAGAAAAGGGTGGGGATCCTATCCCGGGCCCTCAGACAAGCGGCACATTGTCCTCGCCAATGTGTGGCGGCACTTGTGGCGTAACGCCATTATTTAGGCCAGTGGAGGGAACGGAGGTCTGGAGACCAGCTTAACCAAAACTCCAATTAGACCCGGATCGTCCTGATTAATGGGAGAGGGAGATTGGTAAACAATGGGGGCCATTGTTAATGTAAACCCCCCCTCCCTCCTCCCCCTCGCACACACTCACATACATACAGACCCCTACCCTCTTTCACACAGCGGACCCTCCGTCCTTATTACACACGCACGCACACACACACACACACTTTGACTGTCATGTCTGCTTCCATTAACATGCTGCTCTGGTGCCGTCGCCTTTACAGCTGCTCAGTGGAAAGTTGAAACGCACATTAAACGTTAATCTCGTGCAAAAAAAGTGCAGAGTTTCGGGCAGATTTTAACACACGGTGGGGCGTTCGCAAAAAAACAAAAAAAAAATGTTCACACTTCACAGCGATTTCTTTAAAAAAGGAAACAAAAAGAAACCCAGCCGCACTATTGAAGTCTCGGGGAGACGCGACGAACACACGCGTGTGCGCTCAAAGTTGTTCACGTTGTAAGTTCTGCGTGGCGTGTCCTTTCTGCCGTGGGGCTCATACGTGTTAATCCTGCACCGCCTGGCTCTGCATTTCAATACGTCCTACTTTATTGTTTTTTTTTTTTTTTTTAAGCATATGCGTGAATAATTAGCCACCGCATAGTCCAATCAGGGCCACGACAATGTGGGGTTGCCATGGAGACCTCATCAGTTCTTACCCCAAAACCCACCTCCCTCCTTCCCTCAACACCCTCCATCAACACCACCTCCTCCTCCTCCTCCTCCTCCTCCTCCCGCCGCCTTCCAGCAAACAGGACGGAGGGAAACAAGCGTGGGAAAAACACTTTGGAGGCTCAGACAATGCTGTTGGGGGGGGAGGGGGAGGGGGGGTCGAGGGGGAGAGGAGGAAGAGGAGGAGGTGTGACGTTGAAGAGCAGCTTGTGTCTAGACTGGCAAATATCATTTGTTTTGGAGTTGCAGCTCTTTTTTTTTTTTGTTGTTGTGGCCGGTGGGGGGGGTGTTGGGGGGGTGTTGGGGGGGGGGCACGGTTCCCCTCGTCTGTCGGGCCTGTTTGTTTGTCGGTGGCGTGTCCTTCCATCCCAGAAATATGCGGGTTTTTTTTTTTTTTTTTTTTTTTAAACGGCGGTTAATGTGAGCTCACGCTGAAAGAGACAACGATGAAGGTTTAAAAAAAGTGTGTGTGTGTGTGTGTGTGTGTGGGGGGGGGCGTGATGATTTAAAAATCAAGCTGCACGTGTATTCAAGACTTTTAGGGAGCTTCTACAAGAATTAGGGGGACTTAGCTGAGTGGACAGAGACACCGGGGTCACCGAGGGTCTTCGTTAGGGGTGAGCTCGTGCTCTGTGGCTCCAGTTAGTCCAGTTTGATTCAGAACCAGTAACGGTACTGGGACGTGGGCCGGCTCACTGGGCTCGCTGGTGATCTGGCCCGGTTCTCATATCTCCTCGTCTCTTCAGGGCTGACGCCGCGGTTCGGGGGTTGCTTCAACGTTTTGGCCACAAACCTGCCGGCGGAAGCGCGGCTTCGCCAAACGAGCTGAACGTGGACGCGGGCGAAAGAGCGCCGCGTCCTGAAGCTGGTGGAGACGAACGAGGAACCAAGACTGAAATTCAGACACGTTTGGAACTTTGGGAGTTAAATTTAGAAGTTCCTGTGTGAATGTGTGTGTGTGTGTGAGAGAGAGAATATGTGTGTGTGTGTGTGTGTGTGAGAGAGTGTGTGTATAAAATTTGGGAACGGTTCCACACAGCTGCTCTCTTTGCACTGCATTTTTATTTTCTCTCTCCAGCACGTATTAGTACAACACACACACACACACACACACACACACACACACACCTCATAATTTATCTACACTGAAACAAGTCATAGTTATTTTGAAAAGGAGGTGAAAGGTTAGATAATTTATCTATAGTGTTTTTTGAACATTTATTATCGTAGATATTTTTAGGCACTCTTCACTCAAGTGTTATTTCTTCTTAGTTTTAAAATGTTTTTATTTTGTGACTGGATTACTTGGAAAAAAAAATCAGATTTTTTTTATTTAGTGCAATTTAAAAACCTTTTGAGGAAATTGAACCCTTAAGTGTGATATTTGTTACAATCAGAAAATAATTATTTGGTATTGTTTTAAAACCAATTTACAATTAAAGATATATGAAGTAATAAATGTTGGTAAAATGACAATATCCTTGTTCAAATTTTGACCTGTTATATAAGCAAAACCTATAACCTATAATTTATTTTTATCTATGCAAAAAGAGTAAATGTGTAAGAGTTTGTCACGTTTGCACCGTTGTTGTTGTTTGCACGTAAATTCTTTGCACATTTATATCAACGGGGAAATCATCTTTTACAAATATGCAAAAAGAGCTCAGGTGCAATGAATCATGCTCGAGTGTGTTACATTATGTTTTATATTTCGTTGATTATGATTACATGAATTCACTGGTTCTGTGATGCACATTGTGAATACATGACTAATGTTTCCACTATGAATTACTGTCTTATAAGCAGGGTTTGCACATCGTGCTTTGAATGCACTTGAACTTTGTACTATGCAGTTGTTTCAATCAATAAAATTATTGTTTACAATGAGTGAACAACGTGTAAATGTCTTTCTTAAAGCCAACACCATATTCACTGGAGATGCGATGAATCAGTGATGAAGAATCTTTAGTCAAGATGAATTTTTGCACATGTGTTCACGTTTACTATTAAAGATATAAATAAGCATTGCTTTAAATGCTGAGTGTAGGCTCCACAGGATAGACTTATATTTTAGTTTTGTAAAAACAGAAGCAGTAAAGAGTGAACCTTAGGTCCTGTTCCCTTTTAAGAATGACAGAAGAGCAGATAATAAGTAGGAACATTTGTAGTAAAAGAGCACATAGGAAAGGAGGACACCTTGTTTATCAAATGTGTGTGACGTCTTAATTCCTTAAGACCCTGATGATCTTATTTAGGGGAATATGTCACATGGGAACCTTTTGCATTCATCGTTTACCGCCGAGGAAACACAAAATTAGACGGCTGTGTTTTTGACGGGGAGCCAGCCCCGACGATGCCTTTTGTTCCGCAACCCTCCGGACTCTTCGTGGATTCTGAGATGAACCGGCGACGAGCCGACGACGCGCCTCTGCCGGGGTCGGCGGCCGCAGACGCATCTGGATGCTCCCGGTGAGGCTGCCAGCGGTCCACAGCTGTCCCAGGTCAGCGCGTTCAGCTGCTGCTCCCGCGTGCTCGTGTGTGTGCGTGTGTGTGTGTGTGTGTGCGTGTGCGTGTGAGTGTGTGTGTGTGAGAGTGTGTGTGTGTGTGCGCGTGCTGGCGCCCTCCTTCCCTCCGGGGCTCAGAGCCAGAAGCGGCAAATGCTCGTTTCGTTTCATAACGCAGCTCGTGTTCCTGTTGCGTAAGAAGGGCGAGCTTTAATTCGTATTGCGTCTATAAAAGGACGACCGTCCGCCTCTGCGGGGAGTTGTGATGAACCACGGTCCCTTCCACCCCTCCGTCCTCCACCGTGCGTCGTTCTGGGTGTCGTTTCCGGTGTGTCGGAGTGTGAATGTGGAGACATTCCCGAGAGTACGGCGGCTGTGGAAAGCCAGGATCCACCTCCGTGTCAGAGCGAGGCTGAGCGGCCATGTTTGTTTTACAATTAAGCACAATCAAGGCGGCTTTGGCGAGCGTCAAGGACGCGCACGTCTGTTGTTCTTTTTTACACTGCAGGAAGGGAGGACATGGGCCCCCCCCCCCCCGTTAGAACCGCCTCAAAGCGACTTAAAGGCCGACGAGGACGCGGGGAAACACCGGGAGAGACTGACCGCAGGCTTCCCCAGCGGGTCTGAAACAGGCTCGGAAGCTCCAGGAGGCTCCGAGTCCTGGAGACGAGAGCAAAGTCGGCCGTTGAAGAATGGCTGGACGAGGGGGGGGGTGAGTGAAACGACAGGTACGGCCCGGGCAGCAGCCAGCGGCGGGGCCGGCCCCCAGACAGCAGCAGAGTTACGGGACCTGTTTGATTACAAAGGAATCAATAATGAAACAAAAGCTCGCGTCTGGGAGGAGAATCGTGGGAAGTGCCACAGAGGGCCTGATTAGCATTCTGTACCGGCCGTCCCTGTGGGCCGTCCATTGGAGCCCCCCGACCCAGAAGTGAAGAATGGGGCAGAGACGCGCGAGGGGCTGCAGCGAGACAGACGGGGGATGTGGAAAGTCGAGGAAGACAGCTTCACAAAGACGGGCATGGTGCTGCCGTGGGGGGGGTCACTGTGAAATCAGACAGTGTGAGGGAACTGGGTTCAAGTTCACCGGCGTCTGCTTGATGACGGGGCGGGGGCAAGCGAGCGGGTTCCCTCCCGTCTGGGTCTACCTGAGAAGGCCCGGGGAAGAGCGAGGCGCGCAAACCTGCAGCGTTCAGGAGCGGGGATGACGGGACCAGGGCCATTTTAGAGCAGATGGAGAGAACTAGAACTCAGGGCCGAAGGTGCGCCGTGTAAAGAAAGGCTTTTAAAAAGATGAATATGAATGATGGAGCACGACGGTGGGCGTGACGTCTGTCACAGACCAAAGGTGACGTCTCTGTCTTGGCTATTTACGTCTGAAGGCAGGTAGTCGATGCTGTAGAGGAAATAAAGGATACAAGGATGAGTCGGGGCTCAGGGTCAATGAGAAGGTGGGATGAGTCGAGCTACAGACCCGCACGAAGGCGTCGTTAAAACACTTTCCTCCAAACACGACAGCAGAAGTGCAACGTTTGTCCGCTGCATTGTTACTTTGGCGCGATTAACGTGAGCGTTTCCACGGTGAATATTGTCTTTATATATAATATATAAATATAATATTACCTTTTAGGATGTTGTGAAAAAAGTGACGCGCTATAAAAGATCTTCTGTAGTTCCGCTGGAAGATCACCGTTCCTGAACGTGCTATGAAAAGACGAACAGATACAGAGGTGAGCAGAAGAGTTCAGGGTGTGGGGAGTACGCGGCTGCACGTGAAGCTGTGATCTTTGAGCGTCAAACCCAGTTGAGTCATCAGAAGGAGCTCAGCTCCGTCAAAAGTAACGTACTCATCATGATCCCCTCCCTTAACGTTTATTCAGGACCGCAGCGACACCTTACAGCAGGTGAAGCAAAGCAGACGCGCGTCAGTCAAAGATCAGAGGATCCAGAGTCCATCAGGGGATCCAGAGTCCATCAGGGGATCCAGAGTCCATCAGAGGATCCAGAGTCCATCAGAGGATCCAGAGTCCATCAGGGGATCCAGAGTCCATCAGAGGATCCAGAGTCCATCAGGGGATCCAGAGTCTATCAGAGGATCCAGAGTCCATCAGAGGATCCAGAGTCCATCAGAGGATCCAGAGTCCATCAGGGGATCCAGAGTCCATCAGAGGATCCAGAGTCTATCAGAGGATCCAGAGTCCATCAGAGGATCCAGAGTCCATCAGAGGATCCAGAGTCTATCAGAGGATCCAGAGTCCATCAGGGGATCCAGAGTCCATCAGGGGATCCAGAGTCCATCAGAGGATCCAGAGTCCATCAGAGGATCCAGAGTCTATCAGAGGATCCAGAGTCCATCAGAGGATCCAGAGTCCATCAGAGGATCCAGAGTCCATCAGAGGATCCAGAGTCCATCAGAGGATCCAGAGTCTATCAGAGGATCCAGAGTCCATCAGGGATCCAGAGTCCATCAGGGGATCCAGAGTCCATCAGAGGATCCAGAGTCCATCAGAGGATCCAGAGTCCATCAGAGGATCCAGAGTCTATCAGAGGATCCAGAGTCCATCAGAGGATCCAGAGTCTATCAGAGGATCCAGAGTCCATCAGAGGATCCAGAGTCCATCAGAGGATCCAGAGTCCATCAGGCACCGGAGGTCAGAAATGAAGTGTGACATGAAGAGGTCTGACCTCAGGGCGCACGGACAATGGACACTTCCTCCCTCATTCACCACCTCGCCACACACAATTGGCTCCTCCAGTGGGTGTGTGCGCCCGCGTGTGTGTGTGTGTGTGTGACTCCCTTCGATGGCCTTTAAATCCAAGTGGCTTGACCTTTGACCCCTCTGATTGGCGCTCTGCGCCCTGGCAGGCCTCTGGGATTTCCCGTCACCTGTAAGCTCCTGCTGCTCAGACGGGGTTCCCTCGATCCTCCTAAAACCATCAAGTCGGTTGGAAGCACAAGAGGATTTTCTCTTTTTCTTTTGTTTTCTTTTTTGAGCACCTTTGTTTTTTTTTTTTGAGCGTCTTTTTCGATGGGCTGTGAAGAGCAGCGGTTTGCCCCAAACGGTGGCCTCAAGCGCTCATTTGTAAGAGAAGACGCACAAGTGCGTCGAGTGTTTATGAGCCACTTAAAGTCTTTTTAACATTTCCAAAGAGATTTAGTAAATTATTACTCCTGTAATGAAAATCTACTTCGGCTTTACTTCAATAAATTACCATAAAATTAAAGCATCTCAAGTAACTCAACCTGTATTATGTTTTAAATTGTCAGATAAAGCTTTTTGTGTGTGTGTGTGTGTGTGTGTGTGTGTGTGAGTGTGTGTGTGTGTGTGTGTGTGCGCGTGTGTGTGTGTCAGAGGGTGGGTAAAGAGCCTGTTGACCTGCTGCTGTGCTGAGTTTAACCTCTTGGCCTCTGTTTTGATGAGAAGCCCAGAGGTCGGGGCTCAGCCGCCGAGGGTCAGGAGGAGCCGGCCAGACAGGACGACGGCGGAGCGTGTCGCCCCGTCGCCGACGTCTCCGCCGCCAAAACGCTGCGCTCGCCGATGTTCGCCCGTTTTTATTTATTTATTTTTTTTTCTTCTTTTCGCCCACGAGCACGACGGGAGGTTTTCCCGGAGAAGCCGGACCTCGCTTTGACGGTCACTCGGTCACAACGAGCCGCCGTGGAGCGATCCCTCGGGGTCGTCCCTCGGCGCTCGCCGACCGCGGCGGCGGCGGCGAACTCCTCGGGGAAACAACAGCCCACACAATGTAAAGCCAATCCATCCAGATGAGGAGACAGGGACAAAAACAGAGTGTGTGACGGCGCGCTGGAGGGTCTGACTTCTTAATTAGACGTGTAAAAAGGCCGGGTCAGGAGGAGCAGACAGGCGAAGAAAGGCGGGCGAGATGAGGCCCTTCAAACTGTCTGCGATACCGCGGGTGTGCGCGCGCGTCTGGACGGGGCTGTGAGAACGGGCCCCCCCCCCACCGGTGTCGTTTGCATGTCTGAGTCCGGGGCCGCGCGGGTCCGCGTGCGTTCAGGAATGCGGCCGTACGTCGTGGGAACACGCAGGGTGGGGTGTGTGTGTGTGTGTGTGTGTGTGTGTGTGTGTGTGTGTGTGTGTGTGTGTGGGGGGGGTCCCCCATGATGTGCACGCCCACCTGGGAGCAGGGGGGGCAGAGAGAGGCTCCAGGCCGTGAATCCAGAGGTGTTTGGGCGCGTTTGGGGTTCAACTCCCGGGGGGGCGGAATAACGGGGGCCCGCGTCCGCTGATGACCAACGTGGAGGAGCTTCGGGCCAGCGACAGCGTTACTGAACACGTTTTTAACCCCCCCACCAACGTTGCACCACCGATTCTACAACCTGCGCCCAGAAAATTCCGTTAAATGAACTTCACATTTTTGTGACCCTCGATTGAAACCTCCAACTAAAACAAGCCCCCCCCGACGTGCTGATTAACGCCTGAACGTCTTGGAATCCCAGTTTGGGAATAACTGGGAATGCTGGTGGTTCCTCCCTTAAAGGCCTTTTTCCTGATGACCCCCTCACGAGTCACGTAAACGGGGCCTGAAATGCCTCCCCGAGTCAGGCCCGCGTCTCACTGGCTCTTTGTGAGTCCGGAGCAGACGCGGCTCGGTGGATCGGGACCAGAGTCGGCGGGTGAGAACCGACTCCGAGCCCCCTCCGGCGCAGCTGCACTTATTTGTTGTCTGCGAGGCACAGAGGAGAGGTCAGAGGTCAAACAAGTTCACAGGAACTCGGCGCTTTCACATGTTAATGTTGCGGAGCGCCGCGAGAGACACAGGGGTGATTATGATGTTGTCAGGACGCCGCCTGGTTAAAGGGGACACGCTCGCCCGTTTGATGGACACGTCGACTCCGCCGGCGGACGTGAAATACTTCGGGGTTGAAAAGGTTAAAAAGCGAAAATGTCCATCAGCGGAGGACGGATGATCTCACAGACCAGAGGAGACGACGACAAACTGGGAACAACGTTTGTGCTGAAGGCGGGAGGTATCTGTGCCATCCCCACTAATTATACGTGTATAAATAAAACTTAAAAGCCGGAAACATTCGTATGGAGCTTAAGTGCAAGTGTAAAATATCAGCATTAATAAAATATATAAAACACTCAAGAATTAATTTTTATGTTCACTTTTATCTACTTTTAATTATTCTTTTGAACTCGCGCACACAGACACACACACACACGCACACACACACTTCTCAGGGGTTTTCCCACTCAACTCAGAGCGCCCCCAGACGGCGGTTCTCAGTACTGCAGGTACAGACAACCTGACAAGTTCACATTTTTTGAATAATTAAAGTGATCTTTGTTTTTGCTCATAAAAATAACCACTTTAAGGAACAAAGGACTTTAGTGAAGAAGATGAAGATCCAAGCATCTTTTGTCTTCTCTCTAAACATTACTTAACAGTTCAGAAAACCAAGTTTCACAGTATTCTGTAATGTTTTCTGTCCTATAATACTTCTTATATATTTTTTGATAACCCACTGTATAACCATAGAGGTCCAAACTAATTCTGATGATTACTGGCAGGAATAACGAGACATAGAGGGATTTTAGTGCGGCCCCTGCCTTGGGGCTGCATGCCTGTCAGCTCTGTGATGAATCCAATCAGTGTTTCATGTTTGAGGAGAGAAAGAAGCAACGCCCAGAGAAAGGGAACTTTTTCTCTACAAATTTGCTTCTCATGCTTTGTTTGCATCCTTCATATTCCCTCGGCAGGCTGGAATTATAACCTATTTTGTTTCAGTCTCCTCGGGCAGCCTGTCAGTCGGTCCTCCCACCCCCAGTGTGAAAGCAGCCGCTCGCCGTGCCCTGTGGGTCTAATTGGCGTGGATTAAAGGAGCCATTATATCAGTGGAGCTCATCTGAAAGCGACGCTTCAGCTCACACTTTTGATCACGCTGAGACACTGATACAGCGATAACAGATCCCACATATACTCACTTTTTTCACACAGTGCTGCCGCTGTGTTGGAAAGTGATACAATGATCCACAGGCCTTACTGTAATAGGAGCTTTATTTGTCAGAGGCTCCGTTGTCAGAGAGGACGTGTTTATTTATTAGAAGATGCTCCATTTGACTTTAAACACACATGTCTAACAGTGGTACCAAACAGGGGTTTCACACTGTGATACATTTAAAATAAGAGAGCAGCTTGCACAAGAGGAGTTTGGTTGTCTGTCTGCGTTAGAATATTTTCTAAATGGATGGGATCAATTTCCATGGATTTTTTAAAATTTTATTTTGAAGGAAATTTTGTGTGTTACTGAAGAACACCACAAAAATCAGACGCACAAGCTCAAACTAGATTTTCAGCCTTCGACAAACGTCCCAAACCCTTAAACGAAAAGACATATTGGCTGAATTTAAAAAATAATGATTAAATTAATATTACTACATGTATCGGATTGTTTTCACATTTTTTAAAGCCTTCAGCAAGGCTGCAATTTCATCAAAGAAATTAAGTAAATGTCATTTATAGATTTTACAAAAGAATAAAATGTGATTTAGAGAGCGGTTTATGTTTCAGTATAAAACAAACAAAAAAAAGAATGCGTCTAGAATAACTGCACTAAAGCACTTTTTGCAGGTGAGGTTTTGTTAAAATCGCCCTTTCCCCGTAATCACGAGAAAATATAAATCTGAATTGAAAGGAGACGCCTTGTTTCTGCTGTGCATGCGAAGGCGCTGCATTCATGTAAAGTGGAGCGAAACCCCACAAAGGTTGTTTGTGTCCCAGAGAGCGGCGACGGTGGGGTGAAGGGTTGTGGGGAAATCTCCCTCCTGAGGTTCCCAGCCCGCCTGGCACGCCTTTTCAACTTCCCCTCACGCTCCTGTCTTTTCAGCCCGTCGACTCCCGGATCCCGCGCAGCCCTGTTATTACTCATTAATTAGCCCTCTTCTCAATACCATCTTGATTCCACCGCCACACCAGAGCATCTCCAGGTGATTCCCTCTGATGAGCATTCTCTAAAATCCTCAAGGCGATAACTCTGTTAATTCACGTGTAAGGACCCCCCCCCCCGCAGGTCTCTCCAGCGGTCATTTTGGGGTGTCGAGGACCTTGCACTTGGGAATTTGGGAGGTGGACCCTCAATTAGTGAGCCACGCGTCCTTCAGAAGAAAGAGGAACTCCTGGAGGAGTCCTTAACGACTGGCCCCTCTTCACTCCGCGCTGACCCCGCGACCCCGGGGTCACAGGCCACAATAAACTACCATCTGGGGCTGTGTTATCGGCTCTGTGTCGGAGGGGACGGACGACAAGCCCCCCGCATTCAGGCGGATCCGTGGGACGCCATTGAAGGGCCTGAGAACAGCAGAAACACCTTCCCGAACATCCGCCCAGCTGCAGGGGACTCGCCGTGGGCCCGGGCGGCTCTGCTCGGGCGGGCCTGCCCGCCGCCTCTTAATTGAAAGGCTGCACATACGTGCTGCTCAGCGGGGGGGCCGCCCGCAGTAACCATAATCCTGTATCTATGGCCACTGAGCAGCACTAATATGGATCTGGGTCTGGGAGTGAGCGCCTTGCTCAATGGCATTATGCGGGGAGTGGAACCTTCGGGGCCGGTGCAACTGCTGTCAGGCGAGCATTTGAAGGCGCTCGACAGAAGCGATCAAAGGGTTTGATTCTGAAGCGTATGGCTGCTAATGACGATCCCAAACACCCTTTTAATTATTGCGCCGACGCAGCGGTGGAAAATAAAAAAAAAAAAAACATTTGCATAACGTGCTTGAATACAAACGTTAACGCCAAAAACTTCACGTTCCAGTCCCTCTTATTAGTATTCAAATTTCCCCATTATGTTTTAAAAGACGTTTTAATTAAAATGTATAAAATATATATTGTTATTAACAGGAAAATAATGTATAATGATTATTTTTACCTCGGTATTTTGAATTAAATATCATTTGCTTAATAATACAATTGACCATTGCATTTATAAAAAATGGGTTAATATAACATCATTACTGAAAATTACAGTTGAAAACCCAGCAAAAGATGTAATCATAATAATGATTTCCATCTTTCTCGTGTAGATAAAATAATTGTAAGGCATTTATCTGCTCCAAATTGTGAGCATAATTAATGTTTGTTCAACGGTGCAATGCTCCATTTGCAGTTATTTAATGCTTCTATAGGTAGTGATATATTGACGTGGATTGTGTTGTGATCAAATCTTTGCAAAGACGTAAAAGAGTCTTAAATAGGGTTTATTGTGTGATGTAAACACTAATAAATATACTTTATTATATACGCGGTACGTTAAAGTTAACGTTTAAAATTGATGGAATATTACCAGGATAAACTGTTTTAAACAACCTCTTGGCCAACTGATAAAATGGCAGTAATCAATGAATATTTATCGGCTTAATCAGAAAGTGTGTGTATTGGCTCACACACACACACACAAAAGTGGCTCACTGCTGCCACCTGGCGGAAGACTTAACTGCAGCTGATGTGTGTACAGAGTTTGGCCCCTTAACGGTGTTAACGAGGGTGTGTGTGTGTGTGTGTGTGTGTGTGTGTGTGTGTGTGTGTGTGTGTGTGTGTGTGTGTGTGTGTGTGGTTCTAAAACATTTACTCTAATGAATCTGTGCTTATTTAGCCAACAACAAGCATGCTGGACACAAAAGGTACAAATGAAGGCAGACTGGGGAAACGTTAACATCTGAATACTCTGAACCCGTCAGCTCTGTCAACGACAATATATATTTAGCTTTGTTTGAAGTAATATACATCATTTTATATATCATTTTACCCAATCAATTTATGCAAACAACAACAATAAAGTCAGAGTTCAGCCAGACCTGCAGATAAAAACTACTAACTGTAAAACTACAACCCTAAAATAACACCTCACCACATCTACTTATTTTAAATTATTATTAATTCCTGTGCATGTTGGGGTTTTTGTGTTTATTTTGTCTCCATTATTTAATGTCTCTCCAAAGCTACTGTAACAGTGAAATCACTAAAGGATCTTAACTTATGAAGCCTAAACGAGATTGATTTAGACGATTGTAGATAAAAAACACGTCAATTTACTCACAAGACCTCAAGCCCTCTAAATAAAAGAGTCGTGAAGAGCAGGCAGCGGTTCATTTTGTTCACGTTTCCCTCAGACAAAGTGGATTTTATTCGGCTCTGAATTTATTACTAGAGAGGGTTTGCAGGAAGGGAGATGGCGCCACCTAGAGGCCGAGTCGGGTACGACAGCTCCATCAGGAGTTCAACAGAGGTCTCGCATGCAGCAGGGAGAATCAATGTTTAGTCCTCCGTGCAGCAGAGCCTGACCCTGATGCTGACCCTGACCCTGACCCTGACGCTGACCCTGCCCTCATCCGTCCTCCCAGACCTCCCAGCAGCCCCAGTGTGACGTCATGGTCTCTGGTGCTGGGTGTGATCAGAGGAGGGAGAGGAATTAAAAAAGGCCCTGTTATATCACTTTTTAAACATTTATATCTAATAGTCGTAGGTACCAAACATAGGTTTCACGCAGGAATGAATTTAAAAGAGAACAATTTATTCTTTGTTCTGTTCTGCAAAACTTTATTACAACATAAAGCTGAACAAAACCGCGTCTTTTGGAAACAAAATCAATTATAGGTCCAAAAACAATTTATTTGTGTAATTATGTTAAGACTGGCCATTGTGCTTCTATTCTGGGTAAAAGAAGAGCTTTTTTTCCCTATTATTTTGCAGATACAAACTCTTCGTCCAAAGTTCCCACAGATATTAGCACCATGTGTTTAAAAGGGACCACAAAGGCAACTGTAATGCAAGTGTCATGTACATTTCACAATCCCTTAGACCTTTTGCTCTGCTTGTCACTAAACACCATTCTTACGATCTAATGAACACAACACAGTGAAAAATATCAGAAAATACATGAAATTAAGAATACTGGAAAGCGCTCCTGTGCACTTTTCTTGGCTTCTTGATGTGTCCTTATTTGGGCTGGTTTGTTTTTCAGCAGCAGAATAATTTTAGCCAAGAAAATAATAATAATGATAAAAAGTGACTTTTAAAACTTGATGTCCCAAAACTGAGGCCTCTTTTTGGGGACCAAGTCGTCCTCAAAGTTAGTGCTGGTCTCTGACGTCGCCTCAGGGTTCAGCGTGGGGGTTCCAGCCTCTGAGAAGTCAGAAGTCATTACCACATTAATCTTAGTACTTATTTCAACATGAAATACCAGTAGAAAGAGGTCCATAACAGAGGAAAACCTTTATGAACGTTAGGATAATGGAGGTCCTGGTCCTCCATTGTTAGAAAGTAAACCAGTTAAATTAACTTTCAGCTGTTGAGGTGAAACCGATAATTAAATGTTTGCAGCTCTCATCTGAGGGACTTCAGTCCACATGGTCCACATGGACAGGTCTGTGGGGGGGGGGGCTGGACTCACCGGGGATACACAGGATGTGTGGCCTCTCCCATCTGCCCGTGGACAGGCACCTGACCAGGGGGTTCAGCCTCTGCTGGTACCCCGGCGCGCAGCGGTAGCGCACCACCGCGTTGGTCTCGTACCTCGGCCGAAGCTTCCCATACGTCGAGGCGTTCCGGACCCTGGGCGGCGGTCCACACGAGGCTGCGGGAGATCGGGGGGGGGGTCCCCGTTAAAGGGCGGAGCCCCGGCAGAGGCGGGGGGCCGCGGTTACTCACAGGTGCCTTTCTTGCAGGTGTAGGCGAGGTGGTAGTTGCAGGGCACGTCACTCCAGCGGCCGCCGTCGTGCCACACCATCACCACGCAGTCTTCGCCCGACAGGAAGTAGCTGTCCGGCTGGCCCCTGTACCAGTTCTCGTACAGCTGCGCTCATGGAGAACAGAGATGGTACGAAGGTCACGGACCACACGGAGCGCGCTTGGACCAACGTCTGGTCCAATACCGAACACATACTGGTGGGGTCTCCACCCCCTTGTGTGGCGTTGACTGGTCTCTTACCAGCAGGTTCCCATCAGACCAGCGGAAGTCACCTTCGATTGTCTTGTCGTTCAGGCCGGTCCACTGGTACTCTTTGTAGTTGCCTGGGGAGGACAGAGAAGAAGGGTTCTGCCAACCTGCCAATCGTGTGGGGCCCAAGCGCCAGGACCTTAGACCCAGGGCCTTACTGTTGATGTAGGTCTGCTCCTCGGGGCTCATGACGGACACCAGGTGAGCCCCCAGCATGCGGCAGTGCTGCTCGGCCACCTCCCAGCTCAGCCGCTGGCCGAAGTGCCGGTAGCAGAACCCCTGGAACTTGTCCCAGCCCGGCTCGCACCGCTCCAAGTCTGGAAACATCACAGAGGACAGTCGGGGAGGGCGGGGGGAGGCCGGGGGCACGGACGCCCGTCCCCAAGCCGACGGCCGGGCCGAACCGGTGTCCACCGCGAAGCATCAAGAGCGCTCACCCGTCTGGCAGAAGTCGCCGCCATATGTGGGTAAACAGAGGCAGGTGATGTGGCCGCTACGGTCAGTACAAGTGCCCCCGTTGAGACAGGGGTCGTCGGCACAGAGATCTGAAACTACAGGACACGCGGATTTATGGCAGAATGGAAACACATGAAACACAGTCCGTGATGTCTCTGTGGACTTCACGTTTGGACCCGATTTCAAATATACTTATAAATATATATTTGTTGCAGGTGACTGGTTCAGGTAAGAAGGCGCTGAAGCGTCAGGCTGCATGTGAGACTACAGATGGCAGCAGAGGACCAACTCCAGGGACTCCCCAGGTCAGACGCTGCAGCTCCTCTTCGTCGCTCTTCTCACAGTCTTCACTCCGTCCTCACCTTAACCACTCAACCTCCGTTTGATTTACAGAAATTTAATGTTGGCATTAAATCTCCCGTTTGTGCCATCAACGGTGTCGTGCAAGTTATTTGTAAAATTGTAACTATTAATTATTTCTTGTGTGCAGAATTCCATATAAAAAAGCTTTAGTCTTGTCAGAAAATATACAAATGATGGTGGAATATGTTTCACATAATATCTCTTGGTGCTTCAGCTCTTACATAATTGGGCTTCGTTTAGTTTTAAATCTCAAATGTGACCGTTATTAACATGTTTTCAAAAGACCCGAGGAAAGAACATCATTCCAAGCAGCAGATTATTTCAAACATTTCAAAAATGCATAAATTTATATTAATCAGTTTAATGGAAAAATGCAGTAAGATGATAAATTCCACTTAGTTTTGAGGATTACGTGTTCAAATAAACAAATTCTTTGATTCAGGCAACTGTAGGCGTAAAAGATTTCTGAAAGACGTCAAGTTTCTTTTTTAATCTTCTAAATTTGTAAAATGAAGGCAGAAACATGCACGGCCTAACTGGAGTGAACATTTTTGTGGATTTGGTTTCCTCTGACACCCGATAAACAAAACCTTTGCGGCGTCTGTCATTACACGACGCACTATCATACTTGTCTGTTCAGGAATCTTTCTTCTACCCCAGTTTGTGTACGGGATGTAATGACAAGGTTACACAAGTCAGACGAGAATGATATGCACTAAAAATAAAACCATCATTCATTTTTTTATCATATGAATTCATGTTTGCACAGCAGGAAGGACCTCGGTTCATATTACAGCCCTTTCAGAAAAATCTCTGCCTGATTTCTTATATTTTCCTTCCTTACATGAGCAGGTGGTTTAAACAATTGTGCTTTATTTTTGACTTTCTCTCTATTTTGTATGTATTTTACAAAATTGCAGTTTAGTGAAAATTAGCGTTATTAAATGAGTCAAGATTCCAATATTTCTGAATGATATAATAATATTTCTGAAACAATAGTACAAGCAATAATAGTGAAATCTCAAAACAGCCTTTTTTTCATCCCCTAAATACCCATATCTACATTTTTTAGTTTTACAATTAGTTTAAATGCTCTAAATTTAAACTACTTCTCTCTAAAGCTTCTTCTTTTGAAGATACTTCTAAAACAGGCTTGATTCTCAAACATTTTTCTACATTTTCAAGAGAGCAGAATCCATCGATTTAGTGTTAACCACTGCGTATTTCCAATTGGGTCACAGCAGTGCTGGAGTCTATCCCAGCGTTCACTGGGAGACAGATAAGACCTGAACAGGTCACTAGTCCATCACAGGACGCCTACACCATTCACTCACAGCTAAGTGGGATTAAAAGTCCCAAATCATCTAACTAAGTTCATGTTTGGGACCCGAACATTTTCAAACAGAACGTCTCAAGCAGGGATTGAACCCAGAACCTTCTTGCTATGAAGTGTGCTAATCACTGTACTATCACACATACACACAAACACACCTACACACACGAAATAAAATAAATAAAAAGAGATATTTAGTAAATTTTTGTGCTTAAGAACATATCACCTGTTTACACATGACGTGAACAATATCTGTGCGTTACTCTTCTGCCAGTGAATTATCTAAGACAATCATAACAGTTTAAAAATGTGTTAACTGTATCCTGACATTCTGTAATTTCCGTATTGTTAATGACACGATTGCCCTCAACATAGCTGATTACCTTCCAGCTAAAGGTCAAGTTCTTCTACCAGGTTACGTATTTCCAAATCATTGGTTTTAAAAAAGTGATGATTAATTTGCACTGTTTGGTGCAAACACGTCTTCTCAAGTGCATAAAATCAATTAATGACAACAGACAAAAATGATTTAGTAGTACAAGAAACATTAAAATACACATTAATGTCACCATGCTAGGGTTTGAAAGTACTTCACAGAAGTCAGAGAAATCATGCATAACAAGACTGGATGACTGACAAACAGGACCTGTCCAGTGTGAGTATCTTGAGAGGAAGATTTGGGTCTCAAGGAGAGAAGTGAGGAGTGTTTAAGATGAACTAGGAGGAGTCAGAAAGGTGAGGGGGCTCTCAGGAAAAAAGGTGAAACAAACATGGGGGAGGATGGTGGGTGGGGGGAAATTTTATAGGAAATGGAGCAAAGCCAGGTAGGGGGAGAGGCCAGACCGCATGAGGATCTTAGTGCATCATTACACTGATTAGTAAGAAGAGGATGGTTAGGCTGATGAGAGTGGCATTAACATTACCTGAAGCTCTCCCTGTATTGCCTACAACTGCCCTCTCATTGGGCAACATATGGATGGAGGGTGGCTGGGTGAGACTAAATTCAACATCCACCAGACCTTGATCTACTGGCGGACTGGAGGTCGTCACCTTTTGGGGTTCAGTTGTTGGGCGGTAAACCTTTGGCCTTGAGGTGGTGGGACTCCAGACACCTCTAGACCAGTGTGTTGTGCTTGTGATTCTAGAGCTGGTTACCCTCATGGTAGAAGCAGAGGGTTTCATAGTTGTAGAAGAAGAACCTGGAGTTGTTGTGGAGGTGACAGGGGAGGTACTTCTACTGTATTCTATACGATTCATGTGCTGTTGTGGTCCAGCTGTGGTGGTCAGCAAAGCCCAAGTAGATTTTTGTGAGGTGACAGGAAAAACACTGAGTTTGTCATCCAGTGTTGGGGAAACATATGTTGAGCTTTCATCGGATTCCTCTTCTAGAGCTGAGGAAATATTACCGTCTTCTTCTATGGCTGGGTAAGTATTAGTATCACTTTCATGGGTTGGTGAAATATTAGTGCCTTCTTCCAGTGTGGGGAAAATATTAGTGCTCTCTTCTAGATTTGCATAAATACTGGTAGTTTTCTCCCCTTCATGGATTAGGGATGTATTACTGTTGTTTTCCATGATTGGGTAAATATTTGTGTCCCTTTCAGGGGTTGGAGATATAATACTGCCATCTTCTAAGGTTGGGTAAATACTTGTGACCCCTTCTTGGAATAGGGATGTATTGCTGTTGTCTTCTTTGGTTGGATAAATCTTTGTGTCCCCTTCATGGGTTGGAGACATTTTACTGTCTTCTTCTACGGTTGGGTAAATATGTGTGACCCCTTCTTGTATTAGGGATGCATTACTGTTGTCTTCTATGGTTGGGTCAATCTTCGAGTCCCCTTCGTGAGTTAGGGACATATTACTGTCGTCTTCCATGGTTGGGTAAATATTTGTGTCACCTTCATCAGTTGGGGATATATTATGGCTGTCTTCTGTGGTTGGGTAAATACTTGTGTCCCCTTCATCAGTTGGGGATATATTATGGCTGTCTTCTGTGGTTGGGTAAATATTTGTGTCCCCTTCATCAGTTGGGGACATATTTCTGTTGTCTTCAGTGATTGGGTAAATACTTGTGTCCCCTTCATCAGTTGAGGACATATTACTATTGTCTTTAGTGGTTGGATAAATACTTGTGTCCCCTTCATCAGTTGGGGACATATTTCTGTTGTCTTCAGTGATTGGGTAAATACTTGTGTCCCCTTCATCAGTTGAGGACATATTACTATTGTCTTTAGTGGTTGGGTAAATACTTGTGTCCCCTTCATCAGTTGGGTACATATTACTGTTGTCTTCTGTGATTGGGTAAATACTTGTGTGCCCTTCATCAGTTGGGGACATATTAATATTGTCTTCTGTAGTTGGGTAGATACTTGTGTCCTCTTCATCAGTTGGGGACACATTACTGTTTTCTTCCATTGTTGGGTAAATATTTGTGTCCCCTGCATCGGTTGGGGTCGTATTACTGTTGTCCTCTGTAGTTGGGTAAATGATTGTGTCCCCTTCATCGGTTGGGGCCATATTACTGTTGTCTTCTATGGTTGTGTAAATGTTTGTGTCCCCTACTTTGGTTGGGGATGTATAACTGTTGTCTTCCAAGGTTGGGTAAATATTTGTGATCCCTTCATGGGTTGGGGACATATTATGATCCTTTTCAGTAATTAGGTAATTGTTTGTTGTTGAGGAAATATTAGTGGCCTCTTCGAGCCTTTGAGAAATATTAATGCCCTCTTCTGGGGTTAGGGAGATATTAGTGTCCTCTTTTAGGGTTACAGAGATATTAGTGCCCTCTTCAAGGGTTAGGGAAATATTAGTGCTCTCTTTTGGGGTTGGGGAAATATTAGTGCCCTCTTTGAGGGTTAGGGAAATATTAGTGCCCTCCTCTGGAGTTGGGAGAATTTGAGGTTCTCCATTCTGGGTAAATGTTGGCATAGGTGATTCTTCTTTAGGTCCTTGGGTAAAGGCAACATCTAATTCAGTTGACAAGATGATTTCAGTTTTCTTTTCATATGTTTCTTGCAGTTGATTTTCTTCATTTTGAGTAACTGTTGGGGTAATGTCCAATTCCCCTTCAGGGGTTGGTGAAGTAGCTTCTTCAAAGATAAGATCTGCTGCAGTGGTTTCTTTGTCATATGGTTCTTCCTGGGTTGGAGCTACATCAGTTTCCTCTTCTACTGAAATCATGGTTTCAGGTTTGCCTTTAATTGTTGGGGAAACTGTTTCTTGTTTGTGTGTAAGTATTGGTGTAGTCGTAGCATCTTCTGTAAAATTAGGGGTAAGGGTGCTCTTCTCTTCCAATGAAGAGATGATTTCAAGAGTTGAGGTAACTATATTTTCATCTTCAAGAACTGGAGAAACTGTATCCCCATCGTCAAGAGTTGCATTGAAGTTATCGTCCTCTTCTGTGATTTTGCTAAGAGTAACATCTGTAATAGTTGGATCAACTTTAACATCTTCTCCAATGTTTGCAGTAACAGTTTCAGGTTCATGCCCACTTGCCTCTTCAACCTGAGTGGTCCTAGAATCCGCATAAATTATGTAACTTGAACTTGCCGTAACAGTATCCGGGAACTGAGAGGCATTTAAGACATCTAGAGACTCTGTGGTAGCTAAATTTATTTCAGAAATGTGGTATGTTGGCCTTTTCCCCTCATTTTCCAATGTGCTGGTGTCCTCTGATTCTAGACTTGTACTCCCTTCCTGTTTGGAAATTGAGGACTCCCATAACTGTGACATTGTGGAGAGGCTAGGTGAGTCCGGTTTATCAGAAGGATCGGAACCAGATGAACTAGTCCATGTGGCGGGGGACGTCTGTGATTGGGCAGGAGAACTGCTAGTTGATGCAGGAGGTGTTGGATGAGTTAGAAAGCTAAAAGTCTCTGATGTTGAAATAACGCTGACAACACTGACATCATTGTCTTTCTCTGGAAAAGGGCATAAAACATGGAGCTGTAATTACATTTGCACAAAAATGTGATCAATCATTTATAAATAATTTATAAATTAAGAGTCAACAGTATAAGTGAATCTACAAATGCACATGTTTGTATACTGCATGTAATGTTTATAGATTTTGTCTCTATAGGTCTATTTAAGTATCAGACACAATATTTATGTTAAAAAATAAGATAATTAGGTTTGCTTCAGTAGAAGAAGAGATATACAACTATGGTTTTTCCATAAATGGAAAACTATAAGTATCTGGATAATCTTAAGTAATATACGTTGGTCATGAGTAAATATAATTATGAAATTTAAAAGTTTCTCTCACCTCTATCATTTTTATTAGATTTTAAGTCCATTAATTAGTTAATTGTACGTGTGATGTACCTTGAGAAGCATCTCCAGATCCATCCAGTGGTGCCCATATTGAGGATTGATTCTTGATGTCAGACTTTGTCATTTGTGCACTTTGGGTGATAAGTTCAACATCGTCTTCTGAGGCCTGGGTTGAATGAAACATCTGGACAGGAGCCCTGACTGTCATCTCCTCAAGCGTTACCTTAACCTTTTGGTCAAGGTTCACATCCCACAGATTGTCCTCTTGACTTCTTTCATTCTCCTTGTTATCATGTTGCACTCTGCTGATGTTCAAACTGGTCAGTTTTATTTCCTGGAAATCTCTTGGCCCCTGACTCGTTTCTGTCTCGTCCATCAGATTTCTGTCTTCAACCTTTTGCCCCTGGGTGTCGGATTCATATGTAGATTTCACTGCTCTTGTGGTGCTCTCTGTGTCAGATTCGTCAATGGTGAGGTTAAAGATGTGGTGGGAGTCCGTCTTGTTGTAAACGCTGGGCTGCAGCGATGTGTTTTGTGGGGAATCGTAGACTTCTGTGGTTTCTGCACTGCCTTTCTCAAGTTCTGTGGGATGCTGTGAGTCAAAGCTCATTTCTGTTGGATAAGCAGTCGCATCCAGTTGCTGAAGCAGCTCCGCTACAGGAGAGCTGGTGGGGAAAGACTCTGTTGTGTCTGATAATGTCGGCCGGAGATCCACCAGGTACTCCTCAGAAGAGCTGAGGTGAAAAGGGAAGGATTCCACCACCTGTTGGGCTTTCAGCTCTACTTGCACCGCATGCTGGTTCAGTTGCAGTTCTTGATCAGTTTCCGTAAGAATGACAACATCTTGTCCGCTGATCTCATGGTCTGTGGTATTATTGCCCACAGAGATCATGTGGGGGTTTCTGTTATCTGCAGACAGCAAACAAAGGATTAAAAGCACTGTTTAGGACATGTTACTACAATCAAAGTATACAAGACATAAGGAATATATGCATATACCTTTAAGCACATTCTGAACTCATAAATTCAGACTTTCTTATTTGTTTGCCTCAACCCAAATCATTCCTTAAACAACACTCCTGCTGTTTTCCTTATCAGAGGATTAATGTCCAACAATTTAGCACAAAGAGCTGCATAAATGCTACTCATTTGTAAGGAAGGACTCAAAGACACACTCACCCGTGAAACAATACACATCGTGGTGGCTACGTGGGTCTGGGAAGCCAGTTTGGTTCCTAAAGCGGTACAGAGTTCTGACACCCGGCTGAGGTCCTCCACAGCGATCTCTGGGATTCGTGATGGGATAGCGGACACTTCCATCAGAAAGCCACCCGGGGCTACAGTGGTCCAGCCCTCTACTCCACGCTAAGTACAGTTGTGCTGTTGAAGCCAGCTGTGCTCCCTCTGCTCTGCAGTAAGACTGTGCTTCAGCAAATGACAACTTCTGGGGGACAGGGTCGTGAAATACCACCCCTGTAGACACAAAAACAGGATGGGTTTACTCTCTTGTATGTTTTCTGTACATTGAATAGTGCAAGATAATTGTACCATTTCTTTCTATTGCTATGCAGATGATGTTCAAATGTACATGCATATAAAGTCCAATGGCACAAGGTCTCTACAAACTCTGTTAAATTGCTTAATAAATCAGTGTTTGTTTGGCCTGAGCTTTTTGTCAATGATAGTCTTAAATGTAACAGAGATTAGATCAGTGGTCAAACTAGATTTACTGCCCACTACTGAGAAAGCTGGCTGCAATAAATGCTGGCCTGACTTGACTTTAACTGATTTTTAGCAGGTTATTCACACCTTCAATACTTCTAGTACTACTACTACTGGAACTCATTGCATGTCCTATAGTTTATCAAAATCTCTGCTCCACTGACCTACTAATCATTTTAGGATTATTTTTATGAGTTCAGTACTTATTTTTAAAGCTTTGGGTTGACCTCCTCCTACTTATTTTGCTGAATCAGATGGCCCTGGATGTTCCAAGATCAAGAACCCAGGTGAGGGTTCTCCCTGGCTGCTGCAAACCATTGGAACAAACTGGTTGCCCATATCATAACTGGCCACAGTCCTAAAGTAGTCATGTGGTTGCTCAAAACCATTGGTTATTTTTTATGTATTACTTGTGAAAGTACTTTGGTCGGTAACAAAGTAAAGAGGGACTCAAGTCTTGAATACCTCTACGCTTGTAGAATTTATAAATATCGATCTCAGAACTGACAAGAGCAAAGTTTGAGGAGCAAAGTCTTACCATTCATTTCTTCAACATAACAATAAACATCAAATAATTCATCGGGACTCATCGTTCCGTAGTTCCTCACGCCTGGCTGGCCATCCATGTCTCCATAACAACCGTGGCGTGCTACTTGAATCGGGTACCTGCAGAACATATTAACCATTTTCATTCAAAGGCTGAATCTATAGAGAGAAATCTGCTTTATTTAAATACGTGGTGTGTACCTAACAGACTGGTCGGACAGCCAGCCTGCATCACACTGCTCATAGCCACCGTAAAAGGCTGCAAGCAGCTGCTCAGGAGAGGCAATCTGTGCCCCAACTGCCTCACAGGCTTCCTGGGCCCGAGGGAAGGTCAAGTCATAGCGTCCCAAAGCGTCCCTGTAGTGGAACACAACCCCTAAAGACATAAACACACACATATGTTTAAAAGAACTGGAAGCCACTGAATGCTCAAACAAGCCACTGAATGCTCAAACAATACAGAGTTCATTCATTTAAAATGACATACAGATTTTAGTTAACATTACAAAAAAGCAGCACACAGCTACACAGACAAGAGCAACAGTTATCTCTTTCTTCTCCTTTATCTGTACCAGTGTCAAAATCAGACTGTCACATTATATCCAAGACCTGCTTTATTTGAGAAACCCATCAACAGTGATTAACTGGAGGGCAACAGTTATTTATTTATTCAATATTCTAACTTCAGATGACTAAATCTTTGTCACTTTTCACCAGTTGTGCCCTGATTTCAGTCTATTTATAGCCATTTCAAAGAATCCTGGTGAGAAGTGGGAAAGGTTTTTTTAAATATAGATATTAATTTCTCAAAATAAACCTTTAACAATTACTTTAGAGGGAAAATGGTGGCCTGCAAAGTCACAAAATTAAGATATCAGGAATCAAACCTGGCAGTAATTTTAATATTATTCTATTCAATCAAAACACTTGTTTGTATCCCCAATCAGGGCTGTAACATATGAGCCCTTTGATAGTCAAGAATGAACAAAAAAATCAGCTCGTTTTGGGGATTTGGAGGATGATTATGTGTATTGTACAATAATTACTGCATTGAATAAATGTGGTTGGTGTTTTTCCAGTTTTTACCTTTGACCTTGAGTTCTATGACGTCACTGCTGTCCTCCAGGCCCTGCTGCACCTCGCAGACGTAGTGACCCGAGTCATTGTAGCGTAAATCTCCGAGCCACAGCGCCGCGCCGTAAGGAGAGGACGTGTAATTGAGCCAGACAGCGCGGGCTCTGTACGCCTCGTTTACTTTTATTCTTTGACCTTGTGCCACCAAGATCTGCGTCTCAATTCCGTTGGACACCACGGACCATTTGATCCGCGGTTCAACGGGAGAAGAAGAGGGGGAGGGAGCAGGTGAGGAGGGGAGGATTACCGAACACGGGATGGAGACGGAGCCACCCAGTGAGGAGAGCACTGGACTTGAGAGCGGGATGTTCACCTGGAGCTGCTGGTAATCATCTGCAGGGGGGGGAACAGGATGTCCAGAGTTAACACAGTTTATTTTCATTTAACATCCTTTATTCCAGCTGATTAAGAAAACAACAGTGGCAGTCAGGAGTAATTGGAAAGTGTGGGTGTACCAAATGAATGTGGAGTGTGGGTGGGGAAGCCCAGAGCCAGATGACAGACTGCAGAGAGGAGTGGAAGGATTCGGACATATCTACGGAAAAACAAGCAAGAAAAAGACAGAAAAGTTAACAATTCCAATTCCTCACAATTCCAACAAACTGTTAAGTGGACATAGGGTATTGCTAATTTCCATTTTCTAATTTTACACACTTAAACTTTAATAAACATTGATCTGGCCAGTCTTATATTATTTTAGATAAACTGAACTGCAGGTGTACTCCACACAACTCCAGGGTATTATAATGCATCTTATCAAACACACATTGATTTATAATGTCTACTGACTGGATTTACATAGACCACTCAAATATGGATACTCTCTTACTTTTATTAGTTGTACTTATTTATTTGCCTCACATAATTTGCTGTGATTTATACTTTCTGGAGCCAAATGTGCAAACATTTGCCACAGTAAAATAAAATCAAGGCTGGAAAAAAATCACATTGGTATGGTAATAAAAATTAAATGTTAATAAGGGAACATTAATAAGGGAACATGCACAGCTGGACCAATGTGCAGGTCTGTCCAATACCTTCAGCTCAAAATATGTATGTAAAACCTTTAATGCCACTTTATCAAGACCTTGTGAACCAACGTGGAAAAAAATAACAATATACGATGCAAAAACATTGTAATTCCTCACTTAAAGTGTATCACTGCTGCATAAAACCCCCAACAGAACCAGGATTAGAGTTAATGCACCGTTAATGTTTTGGTCTTAAAAAGGGATTTTATGATTAGCTGGTATTCTAATAGGATGTGACCAAACTTTCATCAATGGATTTGCAGAAGCAGCTTTTTCTCTTCCTGTGATATGAATGCATCTAATAAACTTCATATAAGACCATTGTGTGTGTGTAGGTGTGTGTGTGTGTGTGTGTGTGTGTGTGTGTGTGTGTGTGTGTGTGTGTGTAGCCAGACTCAACAGCAGCACAAAAGTCTCTGTATCTGAAATCGGCTGTGAAGTAAAAAGCCAAACTTCTGCAGTTTTCCAGGGAGCCCGGCTCCTGACCACAAGCTATTCATCACCTCCGGGAGCTAATGACACAGCGTCTCAGTCCAGCGGCGGCGCGCCAGCTCTCTGTCACCAGTCTGGCCCTGTTCTTCACCCAGCGGGCTCAGGCAGCAACCACGAAGCTGCGACTGTTCATTCATTATTGAGGAGCGGCACTTTGGAGACACCCGATAACTTTATCAGCCCCTTCGTGCTCGCGGAGGGAGGCCGCCTTTGTCGTTTTTATGAGCGCTGTTTCTGCTCTGGTCGACGTTCATGAACACATGTTCCCTTCGCTGACCACTTCAGATGGACCTGAGGAGGTGATGTGGGCCCACGCCAGCGCACAGAGGAGCTTAAAGTCTCTCAATCGCGTTAAGCAAACTCCGAGTCGGTAACTGGAAACCGAACGCAGCCCCTTTTACTTTAAGATTCAACATTGCAAATCCGTGAATCAGCATCTGTATATCAAACAGATGGTCCGTATGTGTCTGCGCTGCTCGCGGACTTGCAACAAATTAAAAGGTCTTCTTTGATTGGAGAATAATTGCGGTGTGTTTCCTCGCCAGCTGGGCAGACTCCGCGGAGCTGGTGTCACTATTAGTATTCTTGACAAGAAAACATCTCACAAAAAGCGAGGAGTGGGCTGGGAGGACAGCTGCACACTGTGCTTTCACTTTTTACCAACTCCCTTACAAAAAGGCCTTAGGGGAAAATTAAAGGACAGGACACTGGCACGCTTGCTCGATATTTCTCTTTTTTTCCCTCTGGGTCTTTTCAGGGAGGAAAAATGGAAGTTCTAAACCTCAGAATCTCGTTCTAAAGCCGACTGAATAGAGGGACCGGCCACATTAGTACGCAGCGCGCCGCTTCAAACGGTTGTTGCGAGTGCGCTCGGATGACTTTGTGCCTTCGGTTTGATGTCGGAGCAGAAAGTCTCGGCTCTGGCCGCCGGGTCCTCTGACTCCTTTAGGGTCGCATTTTCCTTTGGCTTCACTCGTGTTACTCTGCACGGTAACGCGAAGCATGCGGAACCAATCCGGGTTTTTTTTTTTTTTTTTTACCCCCCTTCCTCGCGCTGACATATACGATAAATGTAAAGCGGCTCGAGTCAGTTGAAAATGCTGCTGGCTGTAAACGTTACAACGGGCAATAAACGTTTAATAGCTCCTGGGAGCCCTGCCCTTCTGCACTGGTATCCCGTCCTCATCTGGTCAGCGCCGGGGTCAGCTGAGGCGAACTGTCTTCAACCAGCAGATATGACAGCAGACATCTACAAATCTAGTTTACCCACGTTAGACATGCAGGGGCAGCTCTCTCTCTCTCTCTCTCTCCCCTCTCTCTGGAAGGTCTAACGCTGAGATGGGCCCAGTCCTGGCACCAATACCACTGGCACCAAGTCACAAGATTGATATCTACACAGACAATAAGTCTGACGGGAGTGTCACAGTTGGCCCAGGAGCCACGATATGATGGGCCCTTCTCCCCCAGCTGCAGCCTTTTCAGAGCGCCGTTCAAGAACACCCCGATAAAGAACAAGGGACCCTGACCCTCGAAGCCCCGCCCCACCCCGCCGAAGCCCCGCGTTAAAACCGGGTTGAAAATAGAAATATCGTTTCAACAAACATTGCAAAAAATGCACATAACATATTTGATGGGCACATGAAATCTTGTGATTGGTATAGATGCTGTTAAACAATTACTGCTAACTCACTTAGCCACACAGCTACAATAACGTCCAAAAAGCTGCCAGAGTCACATGAAACTCGAGAACATTTTGTGCGATCCCCGGTGGCTCCTTCACCGCGGTTAAAACACAACAGCACAGGGATTTTATTCACAAGCTCGCGGCTGCAAAAACATCACCTTTGATGGTGCCTTTAAATTACAAAATCAGATAATCTTTGCGAGCTTCCCCCGCGGCCGCCGTGCGCTCTGATGTAAATAAAGTTACGTTAAGTCCACCGCGCCGAGCTCCTGCACACGTGCACACGTCACGTGGCTCGCCGTCGTGCTGATGAGCGGGAGCATTCGACAAGAGTCACAACAAAAAACACCATTTGGACCCTGACCCAGCAGATCCCCTTTTCATCCACACAGCGGGTTTTTTTGCTGTTTCGATGTGTCCAAGTGACTCTTTTGAGAAACGTCGGTCTGGTTTTGGAGCATCTTTTTTAGACCTGAGGATCGGCTAGAACCCCGGGGGAGCACCAAGGACACTTCAGTGGTTTGACTGTCACCTTCTAGAGCGGGGTTGGGCAGATCCAGTCCTCGGGGGGCCGCAATCCGGCCGGGTCTTGTGTCCTACCGGGTAGATTCCACCCAGGAAAGTGGGACCCCAGGTGAACTGGTATGACAGAAGACCCGGTTGGATCGTGGCCCTGGAGGACCGGATCTGCCCCCCTGCCCTAAGCTGTGTGTCTATATGTACCACAGGGGTGGGATCCCACTTCCCTGGGTGGAATCTACCTGGTAGGACAGAAGACCTGGCTGGATTGTGAGCCCCCGAGGACTGGATCCGCCCGCCCCTGCTCTAGAGAGACCATCGCCATCATTGTCGCCAGTTACCGCTGGTGTACCCCAAGGTTCCATTTTAGGTCTGGGTGTAGTTCCCATTTATATGCGCCTCCCCAGTCTCACTCCTACACGCCCTGCGGACACCCGGTGACCCCGGGGCCCTCACGGCCGCTGTTCCCCTCCTCAGAGACGATGGCCAGCTTGTCAAAAACGCCTCGGATCAACATCGAATAAAAGCGACACTCTCGCGGTCCGACCTGGGGACGGTCGTCCACACTGTCTCCAGGTCAGGCGACTGCTTCTCCAAAATTCTGTCCAGCAAAAAGAACCCCCGCCCACACCCACACTGCCTTTTGGAAATTATTTAAATAATTTATTTTGCCCCAGAGTTGAAGTGGAAGACTGAAGCTGACCTCTAGAGAAGGCTCTGACAAGGCCAGGTCTGCGTCTCCTCTTAAAGCTCATCTGTGGACACATGAGATGTTTAAATGGTCGTGAAACGTGTGATGTAATGCCACAACTCTGAAAGGATGCAGTTTGAAACGCTCGTTTAGAAGCGTAGCGCACAGAGGTATCTGTAATGATATCAGTTTCAGATGACTGCCCTAATCAGCGGATCTGCACAACTTCACCACAGCTAATGAATAAACCGCCGGTCCAGAACTGAAGATGGATTGTTCCACAGTCTGCAGCGGGCTGCAGAGAGGGCTTTCGCTTTCCCAGCCTAACATCAAGCATCCCACTTTTGAGCCACTTTGGACCATTTACCATCACGTTTAGTCCCAACTGTCTCTCTCTGTGTCTATACCTGAGGAGTGAACGCAATGAAGACGCACACTTCTTTAATCAAGAGATTCAACAACACTAAAGCTTTAATATCACAACAATAAATGCAGAAAAAACACACACATACGGAGGTGTCATTGTGATGTGGGACCATCTACTTCATTTTTGCCCGCCAGCTTTAAATATGACGTTTATTGCGGGGGGGGGGGCACTGCACCGGTCGCAGTTTAAGAGCCGGTCTCCTGCCACGGTGCCACCAAATCTCACTTTTATTCTAAAAAGAAGACGGCGCGTCCTCTGCTCGAGCATGCACGCAGACGTACCGGACTCCTCTGGGCACCATCGCGCTCCTGGGGCTCCTCGGATCTTCCGACGGCTGCGACCAGACTGCTGCAGTGCGACTGTCCTGTCCGGGGACCCGGCGGCTCTGCTGCTGTGCGCAGGTATGAGGAGCAGGACGCGTCCGAGCCGCCCCGGAGGAGAGGAGTGGGCAGAGCCGCCAGCCTGCACTGCCCACCCCCTCCCCTCCCCGGCCCTGGGTGGAGATGGAGGATGGAGGGGGGGGTTCAGATCAGCGGGGGGGGCTGCAGGTATCTGCCCGAGGGAAGGTGACTCTGACAACTGCATGACGTCACCTGCACGGCGTGGAGCGCGCGTGAGGCGCGTGTCGTCATGGCGACGACGGGATGCTGCAGGGCGAGGAGGACACTCCCGCCCGGGCTCTCACACACGTTACACACACCTGAACCTGAACCAGACACGTCTGCATGACGGTCGTGATGCTCTGTCCTCTCCTCTTTCTCTTCTTTCCCTCCATCTTCTCCTCCTCCTTCACCCCCCCCCCATAAGACCCTGGTCCTGCTCAAGGTTTCTTCCTGTTAAAGGAGTTTCTCCCGGCGTGTTGTTGGGTTTCTGTAAAACACTCACAGACCATTTTCAACCTCAGCAAACTCTATATAAGTGAAGATGCGCTGAATCGATGCCCTCGGGACACTCCACAATGGTCCAGTGCCGAGCAGAGTGGGAGCACTGGTGCGAATGTGGACATGGGATCCCAGAAAAAAAAACATCTAAAATCATATTAAGAATGTTTTTTTACTGCTGCTGTAGCTGTCAGCAGTGGAATAAGCAAAAAAGTCTTCGAAGTGGAATAAAAATAGACGTTTTGTACCAATAATAACCTCAAGCTTTTCTTCGCTTTGACTATACATTTAAAGTGCTCCTGTATGTCTTCTTTTAAAACGTCTTCGGCTGAATTGCTCACGGAACAAAAAAGAGATGTGAAAGAAAGTGATCATACTAATTAAGCGTTTTCTCAGCGTGTCGCGTCACCATGAAGGAGCCGTGATTAAGGAGGAGAGGATGTGGGACGCTGCACCTCGCCTCTGACGGCGCTCAACACCCTCGGCAGCTGCACAGCCTCAACCTAGTACAGCCTCATCCCAGTACAGCCTCATCCCAGTACAGCCTCAACCCAGTACAGCCTCAACCTAGTACAGCCTCACCCCAGTACAGCCTCACCCCAGTACAGCCTCGACCCAGTACAGCCTCATCCCAGTACAGCCTCAACCTAGTACAGCCTCGACCCAGTACAGCCTCGACCCAGTACAGCCTCGACCCAGTACAGCCTCGACCCAGTACAGCCTCGACCCAGTACAGCCTCATCCCAGTACAGCCTCATCCCAGTACAGCCTCGACCCAGTACAACCTCATCCCAGTACAGCCTCAACCCAGTACAGCCTCGACCCAGTACAGCCTCAACCTAGTACAGCCTCGACCAAGTACAGCCTCAACCTAGTACAGCCTCATCCCAGTACAGCCTCAACCTAGTACAGCTTCGACCCAGTACAGCCTCAACCTAGAACAGCTTCATCCCAGTACAGCCTCAACCTAGTACAGCCTCATCCCAGTACAGCCTCAACCTAGTACAGCCTCGACCCAGTACAGCCTCATCCCAGTACAGCCTCGACCCAGTACAGCCTCATCCCAGTACAGCCTCATCCCAGTACAGCCTCATCGCAGTACAGCCTCGACCCAGTACAGCCTCATCCCAGTACAGCCTCATCCCAGTACAGCCTCATCCCAGTACAGCCTCATCGCAGTACAGCCTCGACCCAGTACAGCCTCATCCCAGTACAGCCTCATCCCAGTACAGCCTCGACCCAGTTTTGAGAACATTTTGTAACTCAGAGTTTCTGAGACGTCTCTTTACTCAACACGATCAACACGTCCCATAAAAACCTGTCGTACACGACCTGATACATTCTTGTATAAAGTTAACGTAGTCGTGAGCTAAACGTAGCCGAGATCGCCCAACGCGTCGTATGTGATGCAAAAAAAAAGTCATAAACAAAACGATATGACAAAAAAAAAAAAAAAATTGGGATTTTGTTAAAAGGTTCAATAAACATCTCATTCCCAAAAAATTAAACTTTTCTGGCCACGTTTTGATGTGTCAGGCTTTACGGGGTTAAACGGCCCCGCTCCGTGTTGGCGAAGGTCGCGCATCAGTAAAATCCTCCTTTAGGTCAAATCCATGTTGGTATCCGTTCAGACCTGCAAGTAGAAATCACTTAAATGCAGGATACACCCCCCCCCCTTACTGGCGCGTGAAGCCAAGAAATGTGTTCTCCTTCTTTTCGGGCCTCGTCCTGAAGAGTCCTCCGACAGCCACCAAATTAGATCAAACCTGGTTAGATGCCTGCACGGGCGGGCGCTACATTTTCCAGCAGCCTTCAAACAGAAGCGTCTATAATTAGACACTGTCATTACACTCTCGCTGAGCTCATTACCGACGGAGCCCAGAGCAAGGACAGACCGGAGTCGGGAAGCGTCTTCAGATGTGCTGACGCCATCCGAGGGACCCGACCCGTTGGTTCTGACCGTGTACGGTCACCGAAGGCGCCGGGCGCCGCTAAGGACGAACGCGGTTCGTTGTGAAGCTGCTCTCCAGCCTTTCGCTTCTGGAAACCCCATTAAGTTGACTCAGACACTTACCTAGCCCTCCAGGTGGTTTTTTTATTGGCTGACGTGGCTGAGAGGCGAATTGTGACTCAGCTTGAATCCAGAGTCTGCGTCTTATTTTATGTATTCTGATGCCGCCTGAGTCATGTTCGGCGGCCTCCCTTTAACTGGGTTACCAGAACTGCTGTCAACTTCCCACAAAGTGGAAATTACAAGACGGACATTCTTAAAACTCATTCTAGGCCGCACGGCGAAGGGCAGACGTTAATCTTTGTGTGTGTGTGTGTGTGTGTGTGTGTGTGTGTGAACGGAAAAAGTAAAGGCAGATGGAGCAGCACAATGGGCCCGCTTCACTGGATTCACCTTCGCCTAATCCCAGCGTCCAAATCCGACGCTCCTGCGCCCACAGGAAGAGACAACCGCTCGCGCAATCGTTTTTCCTCTCGCAAAAAAAAAAAAAAAAAATCAAAACCTCAGAAGCCCGATTTCCGCTGACTGGCAGCTTTGGTTCCCTCTTGGATGGCAGAGCGGCGGAGGCGAGCTGGACGAGTCTGGGAAACGCGTCCAAACCCACCATTTCGCCCAGCGCGCGATGCCTTCTGCACGATGCTACTGCGCCGACCAGAAACGAGGGTTTTGAGGGGAGCCGCCGCCGCCAGCGTTTCGACGCGGCGATACGATCTGCGACCCCGTCACGTGTCGCCCGACAGCGGGGCCGGGCGGTTGTGCCGGAGAGCCGGACACCAGTAAACCCAATCTCACAGTGACTCAGAACTGGTGGTTAACCATCATGGAAAAACAGATGTGGAATTCTCGCTGCCGTCCTCGGATATCACGCAGAAATGCACATCTAATGCGCAACCGAGACAGATTACAGACTGGATGTTTATTTGATAGAATTAAAACTGCATTTATAAAAATGATGGGGTCTTTTTTAAAAAAAATACACGTGAGTCGAGACCAAGTACAATTTAAAAAGTATTGGCTGAAGGTTTAGCCAATACCAGATCACAAAAAAAACCTTACATTTTTAGGTTATAAATAACTATTGAGTCTATTTTCACATTCATACCGCCTACTTTTTTTTTAAAAACAGAAATCAAACTCTAGTCAGTCGTGTGTGTTCAGTACGGTGATACGTGAACCCCCCCCCCGATCTTTTTGGATGCTTGTTACCACATTTGGCAATTTAATTGATTTCTACATGATATTAATGGGGGATAGACCATTTAATGTATGTGCCTGCATCAATAAATACTCTTTAAGGTCCACCTTGAACACGGCTGACAGTTGGTTTAGTTGTAGATTAGTTCTAGTTTGACTTTAATACGGCAGACTTTAAATGTGTGAGTGCGCCTATTCAAGGATGGGGATATTTATGTTATCACAGAGATCCTTAAATAAATTGGTTTCACTTTGAAATAC